>PITA01004555.1:0-14488 GCA_004023965.1 Spilogale gracilis
AAGAGATCAAAAAGCGAAGCCCAACCTATATGACCCCCAAGACCAGTATTTATATAATATAGAAGCAAAGACAATTACACAGACACTGACAAACTAGAGTGGGAAGGTGAGGGCAGACACTCCTTGTGGGCAAGGAATGCGTTTCAGATGCTCCCGAGTCTGTCTTGTTGTTATTGTTGGAGGAGCCCACTTTCAAAAGATATAGGGGGATTAGAACTGGTTGTATGTAGGGGTAGTATTGAATAGGGATGTGGGATTGACTTGAAGCTTGTATCTACATGTACACGTAAAAGAGAGAATAAAGGAAAGAGGAGAGAAGAAAGGGAAAAAACAGAGAGAGCGAACAGGGAAACAAGAGGCAACAACAAAAGCAGAAAATACAGGGGTGTGTTTGAAAAAATTTTAGGGTAAAAAAATTAAAGAAAAAAGAAAAAAGAATAGAAAATATTAAAAAATAATAAGAAATGTTATGGGGTGTTGTATTGGGTATCAGGTTGTGATAAGAAGGGGGCTAAAAATTGAAAGAAGAAAAACCGTGAGAATGTATTTTTAAGCTTAAAGTGGAAGCTTTAAATGTAAAAATAGAAAAAAGTTTAAAAAAGTAAATGAGGTAGAAAACTGTATCAATGAGTTGTAGGGCTTTTGGTACTTGTAAGCACTGCCAGGAGTTTAATAAATTGCCTTTCCCCTGATTTGGGGTTTTGCATTGGAGTGTTGTCCTCCTGAGCTTCTGGCTTGCTTTCTGGGGGCGGGGCGTGCCGTACCCTTTCAGTCCTTCTACCTAGACTGAGTCTCTCGGCCCAGACCTCCCTCCCAGAGGGAGCCTCTACACAGGGAGGGGCTCTTTCCAGCCTCCCGGTTGGCGGTCTGTCACAGCCAGGCTGGTGCAGACGTTGTATTGATTTCTGCCCCCGCCCCTGCTTGTCGTTTCACTCCCGCACCTCAAAGCCACAACTCCTTTTGGATCGCGCGACTTTGTCTGTGCCCCGGGACCCGCGGCCTCTCCAGTCCCACGCAAGTCTGTAAAAACACCTTCCCTGGGGGCGTCTGCGCATGGCCCAAGGTGTGAATAGAAACGGGAGAGAAGGGCAGTGGCGTAAAAATAGAATCCACGCCCGCTGCTTTTGCAGCATCTGCGGCGGCTCCGGCAGCGGCACGTGGGGGCACCGGGCGGCAGGAAAAAATTTTAAAAAGTCTCCTAGCCTTGCCCCGGGCTCCGCTGTGTTCCCGTTTCTGTCTAGCCCCGATTCAGGCTGTAATCTGCTGTTATTCCTCACTCACAGAGCACTTTCATTTTGGGGTATTTGTTTTCAATGGTTCAGCTCTGCGGGATTCCTCCCCCACTCCCCTGTCTCTGGGGGCAAGCTTCCAGACCCTTATTTGTTTCTACCTTTTTGCTGATGTTCCTTGTCTCTCGTGGCGGTCCAGAAGTGAGAAATATCACATTTCAGGCTGATTTCATGGGTGTTCACAGTGGTCTTGTAGTGTTTTTTTTTTTTTTTTTTTTGCTGGAATTCAGCTCTTTTCAGGGAACTCCCTGAAATGTGGTCACCTGGCCTTCCGCCATCTTGACCACAACCTCTGCCATCTTGACTAAAAACAACATACATATTACTTTAAGTCAGAAATTGTTTTGAAAGACAAGGAAGGACAGTAGATAATGATGAAAGGGTTAATTCATCAACATATATAACAATTACAAACAAATATGAAGCTAACAACAGAGGTACAAAATAGCTGAAGTCAAATCTGACAAAATTGCAGAGAGAAATAGTTCACCAATAATAGTTGGAGGTGTTAATATCCCATTTTCAATAATGGATAGAACAGCTTGACAGAAAGTCGTCAAGAAAATAGCAAAATAAATGAAATACACTTTAAACCTACTAGACCTAACAGACATTCAGACATTCTTCTGAAGTACACATGGAATTTTATACATACCCAAGATAATTGAAAATATATTCACACAAAACTTGTACATTAAATGTTCACAGTAATATTATTCAGCATAGCTGAAGAGTGGAACTACCCAAATATCTATCAATTGATCAATGGACAAATGAATAGTAGTATATTTATACAATGGAAATTAATAATTTTTCCATAGAAAGAAAGGAAATACTACTGCATGCTACAATATGGATGAATCTTGAAAACATATATCATGTGAAAGAATCCAAACATAAAAATCCACAGTATGTGATTCCATTTATATGAAACGTCCTGATTAGACAAATCCATAGGGACAGAAAGTAGATTAGTGGTTGTCATAGCCAGGGTAAGGATGGAATGGGATGGCAACTTAAAAGATACGGAATTTCCCTTGGGGGTGATAACAATATGAAAATATATAGTAGCGATGGTTGGGTATCACTGTGAATATACTATGGACCTCCAAAGAGTATATTCTACAATGGCTAAATGCAAATATTACGTTCTTTTGAGTTTTTTCTCAATAAAAAATAAATTTAGCAACTTAAGCAAAGAAAAAGTACAATCTTTTATAGTTGCATTTTTGATGGTTATTATTTCTTTGTATGGATCTGAGTTTCCAACTCTTATCATTTCCCTTTTTTCTGAGGAACTCTTTTATTCTCTAGTACAGTTCTGCTGGAGATGATTATATCGAGAACTTTTTGAAATATTTTATCATAATATTTGAAGGACATTTTCATTGAATTTAAGATTCTGGGCTGACAATTTGTGAATTCAACACTTTAAAGATATTACATGGTCTTTATTCTTTCTAATGTGAAGCTAGGTGTAATTTCTTTTGCAGTTTTTCTGGGTATTACATATCTTTTTTTTCTATGACTATTATTAAGATTGTATTTTTATCTTTGGCTTTCACTGGTATGATTATGATATGCCTAGATGAGTTTCTCTTTGTGTTTACTATTGCTGGGATTTGGGAGGTTCTTGGTTCTGTCACTTATTTTTTCCTAAACTTGACAGATTTTTGGCTATTGGTTTTCTAGTACATATTCTTACCATTTTATATTTCTTTTCTTTCTGAGACTTTAATGAAGAGAGTATTAGGCGGATGAATATTTTCCTACATGTCACTTAATATATTTATTTATATCAAATTCTTTCTTTCTGTTCTTCCTACTATATTATTTGTACTGATACATCTTCAGATTAACTGACTTTTCTTCTTTCCCCAATATGCTAGTAAGAATTGCCATTAGATTTTTCATTTCAGTGATTGTACACTTTAATTCTAGTATTTTTGTTTTAATATTTTAATGGTTTCCATTTCTCTGTTGAGATTCCTCACATGAACATTTATTATCACAAATTCTTTAAGTTGTGAACATATTTTATACAGCTGATTTAAAATCCTTATTGGCTGTTTATAAATTTTTTTTGATATCCTGTTTCTATTGAATGATTTCTTTCTTGACTCTAGGCATATTTTTGCATTTCTTTGTAAGTTGAGTAGTATTTTATTCTAAACTGGACATTGTGTGTATGATGTCTTAGAGACTTTGAATTCTGCTATTTTCCTCTGTTGAGTGTTGATTTTTGTTCTACCAGTTCATTGGGTTGGATTTAAAATCCAAAGAGTATCTTCCTGGTTGTGTTCAGTGGGTAAAATATCCTTTCAGACTTTTTAAGTTCTGTTTTTACCAAGTCTCTTGAAGTTTTCCCCATGGATGTGTATTCCAGTGATCAACCAAGTATGGGCAGACTTTATATTCAGATACAGGTGCTTACTCCAATCTGTGGCTCCATTCTTCATATAATTTTTTCCCTAACTGTCCAGGGGCTTTGCCAGCCCCAGTTTCTTCCTCTGATTCCTTAAGCTGTAAGACTGTAACTTTCTTCAACACTACACCATATAGATTGAGAAATGGCCTTGGGTGAAAAGTCACATATACAAATCTGCCTAGTGGACTTTGCCCTCCAAGAGTCAATTCCTAAAAAGTTTCTGCCTGCTGTTGATTAGTCTGTTAGTGTTTTTGGAATGCTGTAATGATGTACCACAAACTGGGTGGATTAACCTATTGAAATGTATTGTTTCATAGTTCTGGATGCTAGAAGACTGAGATCAATGTGTTAGCTGGTTTGGTTCCTTCTGAAGGCTGTGAGGAAGAATCTGTTCCTTGCCTCCCTTCTGGTAGTTTGCTGGCAATATACCGTATTACTTGGCTTGAAGGTGAATCAGACTGTGCCTTCATCTTCACATGGTGTTCTCCCTTCATGTGAGTCTCTGTGTCCAAGTTCCCTGTTTTTGTAAGGACACCAGTCCTATTGGATTAGGGTCTATCTTTATGACCTCATATTAACTTGATTATCTTTATAAGATATTGTAACATGCATAAGATTACATCCTGAGATATGGGGGATCAGGACTTCAAATGGTCATTTTTTGGGAGAACTACAATTCAACTCACAACAGTCCCTTCCCATTGCCGTCCAGTTGTTGTTTATAAAATATCTTGTCTAGGTTTTATAATTATTTTTTCCTCCCAGTTTTGCTGATCTCTTTATGCCCCTCCTCTTTGGAAAACATGTTTGTTCTTTTTATATATGAGTGTGTTTTGGATTTTGTTGTTTGTTTGGCTGGATTTGGAATTTTTTCTTATTCCACATAAATGAAATCATATGGTATTTGTTTTTCTCTGTCTGACTTATATCCCTTAGTGTAATGTCCTCTAGGTCCATCCAAATGGTCCATCCATTGCCAAATGGCAATATATCATTCCTTTTTATGGCTGAGTAACATTCCACTGTGTGTGTGTGTGTGTGTGTGTGTGTGTGTGTGTGTGTGTGTACCACATTTTCTTTATTCATCTATCAATGGACACTTGGATTGGTTCCATATCTTGGCTATTGTAAATAATGCTGTAGTAAACATAGGGGTACATATATCTTTTCAAATTAGTGTTTTCATTTTCTTTTCATAAATAGCCAGTAATGGAATTACTGGATCATATGGCATTTCTATCTTTAATTTTTTGAGAAACATTCATACTAATTAGTATAGTGGCTTCACCGGTTTTCATTTCACCAACAGTGCGTGAGGGTTATTTTTCTCCACATCTTTGTGATCACTTGTTTCTTGAGTTTTTTATTCTAACCATTCTGACAGGTACAATGTGATATCTCCTTGTGGTTTTGATTTGTATTTCCTTGATTTCATGTATTTATTGGTCATCTGTACAGCTTTTTTGGAAAAATGTCTATTTAGGTATTCTGCCCATTTTTTAAATTGGATTATTGTCAGGTTTTTCTTTTTTTTTTTTGGTGGTGAGTTGTGTGAGTGCTTTATATATTTTAGGTATTAATCTTTTGTTGGGTATATAATTTTCAAATATTCCTTTCTATTCAGTAGGTTGTCTTTTCATTTTGTTGGTGGGTTTTTTTAATTTTTTTTATTTTTTATTTATTTATTTTTTTTTACTGTCAGGGTTTATAATTGCTATCTGTGGATATTCTGGCATTATTGGAAATGGGAATTGTCTGAAAATTTCTCTTAGTAGGTAGACATTGTGGATAACATGGTAGACAGTTTAGTTTATATTATCTTTCTTTTTTTTAAGATTTTATTTATTTATTTGACAGAGAGAGACACAGCGAGAGAGGGAACGCAAGCAGGGGGAATGAGAGAGGGAGAAGCAGGCTTCCCGCTGAACAGGGAGCCTGATGCAGGGCTTGATCCTGGGACCGGGATCATGACCTGAGCCGAAGGCAGACGCTTAACGACTGGGGCACCCAGGCACCCCTGTCTCTTCTTTCTTTATACAGTGTTATTTTTGTTTTGGCAGAGGGTTAAATACCAGCTCCTTTAAACTTTCAGATTTAGTTTTATATATTTCTGGACAGCACTCCCTGTAATTTGTCCTTATGCTTGACCGTGGCCCTTCATTGAGGTAAAGGGTTTGCAGATAATTGGCTCATGGGCTTAATCTAACCTGAAAACTTTTTTGGATCGCCCAAAAGCTAAATGGTTTTTACATTTAAGGAGTTGAAGGAGGAAGAAGAAAAGAAGCAAAGATGACTATATGTGGCCTGCAGTCTCTAAAATATTTATCATTTGGTTCTTTACAGAAAATACTTGTGACCCCTACTCCAGAGCTTCCTCCTTGCTTCTCAGTTGTAGACTTTTTAGAGTCACAAGTGAATAAGATATGCTCAGTGAGGTCTTTCTACCTAGATTGTATTGGAACTCCATCTCCCAGCACCACATCAACTTTGTTTTCTCCCCTCAACTTTTTTTCCTGTAGCAGCCACTCTGGCAGGTCTCATGGAACCTCACCTTGTACAAGCTTAGTTCATCTCTGACTAAGAACCAAAGGGGAACCTCCCTCCAGATTTTGGGGCTGTATTTTCTGTGCAGTTTGTTCTTCCTTTGTAACCTCACCTGCGAATTCAAATTATCTCACTGTCACAAACTCTCCTCTCTGCCCCCTCAGTAGCAAGACCTTTGTTCTGGTTCGATTCTACTTCCCTACCACATGTTCACCTGACAGAACTGTTGTGAATATGGGCTCAACTAAAGTGAAATGCGCTAAGCTTTCCTCCAAGGTTCTACTCTGCCTCTTGTTTGTACCTGTAAAGAGTTGCCTCATGTATTTTGTCTAGTTTTTAGTTCTTTAGGATGGAATGGTAAGACCATTTCAACTCTTACTCAGCTTAAAGTAAAATCCCAAGTCTTAACTTTTAATGTTTATGAAGGTACAAAAGATGAAGCTTTGAACCTAAAAAAGGCAAATAACTGGGACTAACAGTGCTCCTTCTCTGAACACACACAAGCACATATAAAATAGAAAGTGTTAGCATCCTGTAACCTCAGTGAAAATATGTATTATAAAACCAATCTCCCTAGGATCTCAGGGAGGTGACAAGTACATCTGTATGGCTCAGCTTGGCTTCTGGATGGAAAAAAGTCCTGCCTAATTTATTTTAAGCCTGGGTCTATGAATCACAGCGGTACTGCTTTGAATTTACTGGAGGTTCTTGTCCTGACAGATGTCAAATTAAGAAATCCACATAATATGCAGTCCCATGTGATGGATATTCTGGATATGACTGAGAGAACCAAATATAAAACCATTCTTAAGAGTTTTGGGGAGGTGGTAGAGTAAGAGGATTGTAATAAGTTCATCTCATCCCATGGATACACCTTAATACCAGCCACATCAGTGCAACCAATCCACTAAAACCCAGCAGAACAGACTTTCCACAGCTAATCACAGAGAGGGGACCATATCAAAAAGACCAAGAGAGGGTGGAGACATGTTAGGACATCAAACTCTCTGTGAGACTAACCACAAATGGGAGGAACACAGGTATGGAGAAGGGATAGGAAGAGACTGCACACCAGTCACTCCAGGCACAAGGGAACTGCACTCAGAAGACCTATAACATTTGGTTTTGAAAATTTCTGAGCTTAAATTTCTTAAATTTCTGATAATTTACAACCAGTGGGGCTTAACTCTGGGTGCTTTAAACATCAGTGAGCTTGACTTGGGGAGGGCCAGAAGGCAATAGGAAACTGAGTCTGTGCCCTTAGAGAAATAATCCCACTGAGATACAGCATAGAATTAGCAGTTTGAAAAGCACTGGGATACATGTGAAGGAGATTTATTTATTAATATCACAAGAAGTTCTGGAGGGGCAAAGGTCTTTAGAAGATTTCTGCAAGAGCAAAAGAACTGGTAGGAGCCACTTCCTTCCCCCTCGTCCCAAGCCTAAATAGCTGGACACCTGGGGGAAGCAGTGCAAACACCCTCTACCTGTCTTGCTAACACTGCATGTCCCACCCTTGCATTCTGCATACCTACCCCATCCAACATGTCTCGCTTGGCAGGGGTCCTGCCAGAGCAGCTCCTGCTATGTCACATCATGCAAGCATCCCTGGCAGGGACCAGTTCCACTCCAGAGTGATTCGTGGGGAGAGGGGAAGATAACTACACACATCAGTTCCACTGCAGCCCAAGAAGATGAACCATATAGCTGGTAGTGCATAGAGAGTGGCCTGCTGATCATTGCATCTCAGCCCTAGTTGTGGACAGGCATCTGATCAGACTGCCAGCCTTATCACCAATACTAGCCTCTCAGGGGACAACAAAGGGAAAGCACTCTGTTGCTCACGCAACTACAGTCCCAACAAATGGGTCAAGAGCAGGCATCTGGTCTGACTGCCTACACTGCCTAACTACAAGCTCATAATGGCCCCATACTGGCCCCATAATAGCACAGGGACCAAACCTGCCCACAACAGACAAAGTGGGCCATTGTAGCCAAATGGATTGAATGCAAACAAGCCTCAGCCACAACAATAAAGCACATGCAATCCACATAGGAGACAACCTGAAGCCCCAGGTTTTGATGACTAAGGGACATTGTGCTAGAGTGGACCACAGGGCCTCTTCTTCATGAAGCCACTACTGTAAAGATCAGAAGACATAACTGACTTTCCTAATACATAGGAATAAACACAGGGAGGTAGACAAGATGGGGAGTCAGAGGAATATATCTCAAATGAAAAAATAAAAAGACAAAACCACAGCAAAAGACCTAAATGAAATGGAGGTAAGCAATATGTCTGATAAAGAATTCAAGGTAATCATTATAAAGATACTTACTGGACTTGAGAAAAGAGTGAAGGACCTCAGTGAGACTCTCAACAAAGAGAAAGAAAATATAAAAAAGAGCCAGTCAATTCTTCAACTCAGTAACTGAAATTAAAAGTACACTAGAAGGAATCCATAGAAGATTACAGGAGGCAGAAGAAAGGATCAGCGAGCTGGAAAACAAGAGTAATGAAAAGCAACCAAGCTGAATAGCAAAAAGGAAAAAAGAATAAAGAAATAGGAATAGTTTAAGGGAACTCAGTGACATCATCAAGCCAGGAGACTCAGAGAGATTCCCCCCAAAAATCAACCCAACCACTTCCACACCAAGACACATAATAATTAAAATAGGAAAAATTTCATTCTTTCTAAAATAAATAAGTAAATCTTTAAACTTTCTTTCTCTAGAATAAATAAATAAATCTTAAAAAAGAGGGGGATACCTGGGTGACTTAATTAAGCATCTCAGTTTTGATTTCAGCTCAACCTATGACCACAGGGTCATGGGATTGAGCCCTGCATTGGACCCCATGCTTAGTGGGGAGTCAGCTAGAGATTCTTTTTCTCTCTCTCCCTCTGCCCCTCTCTAAAATAAATAAAACTTTAAAAAACCATTAAAATTTTAAAAAGTAGTGATAAAGAATTTTGAAAGAAAATGACTGCATACCAGGGAAACTCCATAAGGCTATCAGTTGATTTTTTAGCAGAAAGTTTGAAGAACAGAAGAAAGTGGCATAATAAATTCAAAATGCTGAAAAGAAAAAACTACCCAGTAAGGCAGTCATTCAGAATTGAAGGAGATATAATTTCCCAGACAAACAAAAGTTAAAGAAGTTCATCACTACTAAACAGCTGTACAAGAAACATTAAAAGGAATTTTTTGAGTGGAAAGAAAGAGCCAGAATTAGGAGTAAGAAAATTGTGAAAGAAAAAAATTTCACAGGTAAATACAAACATAATAAATACAATAGCTTAATAACTTCTACAACTATACAGAGGTTAAACCACAAAAGCAGTAAAATCAATTATATCTGTAAATATCAGTCAAGGGATTCACAAAATAAAGGGATGTAAAATATGACAGCATATGCATAACAAGTGTGTAGGAGAGTAAAGTTAGTGCTTTTAGAATGGGTTCAAACTTAACTGTCAACTTACTGTAGTCTGCTATATGCATAAGATGTATACGAGCCTAATGGTAACCACAGATAAACCTCTAATACAGTACTGGTGCAAAAATAGACATATAGATCAATGGAAGAGAATAGAAAGCCTAGAAATAGACCCACAATTTTATGGTCAATAATGTTCAAAAAAGCAGGAAAGAATATACAATGGGAAAAAGTTTCTTTGACAGTTGGTGTTAGGAAAACTGAACAGCTATATGCATAAGGAAGAAACTCGACCACATCCTTACACCATACACAAAAATAAACTCAAAATGAATTAAGGACCTAAATGTGAGACCTGAAACCATAAAAATCCTAGAAGAGAGCACAGGCAGTAATTTCTTCAACATTGGTCTTAGCAACATCTTTCTAGATATGTCTCCTGAGGCAAGGCAAAAAAACCAACCAAACAAAAATAAACTATTAAGAAGTACACCAAAATAAAAAGTTTCTGCGCAGTGAGGGAAACAAACAACAAAACTAAAAGACAACCTATGGAAGAAGGTTGAGATATTTGCAAATTAAAACATATCCAGTAAAGGGTTAGTGTCCAAGATCTGTAAGAACTTATCAAACTCGACACCCAAAAAAACAACCCTGTTGAAAGTGAGAAGAAGACATTTCTTCAAAGAAGACATCCATATGGCCAACAGACACATGAAAAGATGCTCAACATTACTCGTTATCAGGGAAATGCAAATCAAAATCACAATGAGATATCTCACACCTGTCAGAATGACTAGAATCAAAAACTCAAGAAACAAGTGTTGGTGAGGATATGGAGAAAAAGGAATTCTTGTGCCTTTTTGGTGGGAATGCAAACTGATACAGTCACTGTAGAAAACAATATGAAGTTTCCTCAAAAAGTTGAGAAAAGAACTGTCCTATGATCCAGGAATTACACTACTGGGTATTTACCCAAGGAATATGAAAACATTAATTTGAAGGAATATATGCATCCCTAAGTTTATAGCAGCATTATTTACAACAGCCAAACTATGAAAGCAGCTCATTGTCCAGTGATAGATGAATAGATAAAGAAAATGTGATATATATATATATACATATATATTATTATATATATGTATATATCATTATATATATGTATATACACAATGGAACATTATTCAGCCATAGAAAAGAACAAAATCTTCATGGATAGATCTAGAGTGTATTATGCTATGTAAAATAAGCCAGTCATAGAAAGACAAATACCATATGATCTCACATATAGGTGGAATTTAAGAAACAAAACAAATGAAAAAAGGGGAAAAAAAGAGACAAACCAAAAAAACAGACTCTTAACTACAGAGAATAAATAGTTGATTACCAAAAGGAGGTGAGTGGGCTAATGGGTGGAATAGGTGAAGGAGATTAAGACTATACTTATCTTGATGACCACTGAGTAATATATGGAAGTGTTGAATTACTGTATTTTATGCCTGAAACTAATATAACAATCTATGTTAACTACACTCAAACTTAAAAAACTATAATATATATGCAAAAAAAAATAAAGAGAAAGGAATCCAAGCATATCACCAAAGAAAAATCATGAGACCACAGGGAAGAGAGCAAGAGAAGAAGTGAATAGAAAAGAACTACAAGGGGCGCCTGGGCGGCTCAGTTGGTTAAACGACTGCCTTTGGCTCAGGTCATGATCCTGGAGACCCAGGATCGAGTCCCACATCGGGCTCCCTGCTCCGCGGGAAGCCTGCTTCTCCCTCTCTCACTCCCCCTGCTTGTGTTCCCTCTCTGGCTGTGTTTCTCTCTGTCAAATAAATAAAATCTTAAAAAAAAAAAAAGGAAATGAAGAAAAATATTTAAAAAAAGGAAAAGAACTACAAAAACACCCACAAAACAAGTAACAAAATGGCAATTAGTACATAGGTGTCCAAAATGACTTTGAATGTAAAGGGACTAATTGATTGGAGCAATAATCAAAAGACATAGGGTAACCGAATGGATAAAAAAGCAAGACCTATCTATGTGCTGCTTACAAGAGACTCACTTCAGACCTAAAGGTACATGCAGGTAGAAAATAAAGGGATGAAAAAATATTTACCATGCAAATGGATGCAAAAAGAGAGCTGGAGTAGCAATACTTATAGCAGACAAAATAGACCTAAAGTTTATAACAAAGAGAAACGACACTACAAAATGATAAAGGAACAATCCAACAAGAAGGTGTAAAAATTGTAAATATTTATGCATCCAACATGGGCACACCTAAATACATAAAGCAACTGTTAATAGACATAAAAGAAGAAATTGACAGTGATACAATAATAGTAGAGGGCCTTAACACCCCACTTACATCAATGGATAGAGCATCCAGACAGAAAATCAACAAAGCAGCAGTAGCTTGAATGACATTTTGGACCAGATGGCCCTAACATATATTCAGAACATGCTACCCCAAAACAGCAGAATACACATTTTTTAAAGTGCACACAGATCAATGAAACCAGAAGCTATTTCTTTGAAAAGATGAAGAAAATGATGAACTTTTAGCCAGACTCATCAAAGAAGAGAGAGAGAGAGAGAGAAAGAGGACTCAAAGAAAATCGGAAATGAAGGAGAATTAATAATCCACACCATAGTAATAGAAAAGATTATAGAATTATATGCCAACAAATTGGATAATCTAAAAGAAATGGATAAATTCCTAAAACATATAACCTTCCAAAACTGAGTCAGGAAGAAATAGAAAATGTGATAGCAATGAAATTGAATCAGTAATCAAAAAACTCCTAATAAACAAAAGTCCAGGATTTCACAGGTGAATCCAAACAAACATTAAGAGTACTGTTCTTCTCAAACTATTTAAAAAAAAGAGAGGAAGGAAAACTTCCAAAGTCATTCTATGAGACCACCATTATCCTGATACCAAAATCAGATAAAGACACTACAGAAAGAGAAAACTACAAGCCAATATCTCTGATGAACATGGAAACAAAAATCCTGAAAAAAATATTAGCAAACTGAACCCAACAGTACATTTTTTAAAAAGTGATTTACCACGATCAAGTGGTATTTGTTCCTGGCAGGCAAGAATGGTTCAATATTTGCAAATCAATCATATCACATTAATAAGAGGATAAAAACATATTATTTTTATAGATGAGTTTGACAAAGTACAATATTCATTCATGATAAAAACTCAACAAAGTAGATTTAGAGGGAACACACTGCGCATAATAAGGCCATGTATGAAAAACCTATAACCAACATCATACTCAGTGGTGGAAAACAGAGCTTTTCCTCTAAAATCAGGAATAAGAACAAGGATGTCCACTCTCACAGCTTTTATTCAACTAGTACCAGATGTCATACCCACAGCAGTCAGACAATGAAAAAAATGAAAGACATCCATATTGGTAAGGAAGTAAAACTTTCACTATTTTCAGATGACATGTTACCATACACAGACAAATCCTAAAAACTCTACCAAAAAACTACAAAAACAGGGGCACCTGGGTGGCTCAGTTGGTTAAATGACTGCCTTCGGCTCAGGTCATGATCCCAGAAACCCGGGATCGAGTCCCACATCGGGCTCCCTGCTCAGCAGGAAGCCTGCTTCTCCCTCACTCACTCCCCCTGCTTGTGTTCCCTCTCTGGCTGTGTTTCTCTCTGTTAAATAAATAAAATATTAAAAAAAAAAAACCTACAAAAACAGATAAATGGATTCAGTAAAGTCTCAGGATACAGCATTTATAAACAGAAATCTGTTGTATTTCTACATACTAATAATGAAGTAGCAGAAGGAAATTAAGAAAACAATTCCATTTACAATTGCACTAAAAAGAATAAAATACCTAGGAATAAACATAACCAAGGAGGTGAAAGACCTATACTTTGAAAACTATAAAACATTCATGAAAGAAATTGAAGATAGCACAAACAAATGGAAACATAGTCCTCGTTTATGAACTTGAAGAATCAAGAACCGTATTGTTAAAATGTGCATGCTACCCAAATATACAGACTTAATGAAATCCCTCTCAAAATACCAGCAGCATTTTTCACAGAATGAGAACAATTGATCCTAAAATTTGTTTGGGATGACAAAAGAAAAAAAATTCTTAAGGAAAAAGTCTGTAAACTTGGCTGTACTGTATTTCCACAGATAAGAGTTTATTGAAGATTAAACAAAAATTTAAATTATATAACCCAGGGGAGCATTCCACTATATGCACAAGTCAGCAGATACAACAAACATCAAGGAATTGGGTTGTTAAGAATTTCTGATTATTCAACAATCTGAGAGGTATATTTCTAAAATGACTAAATAAGTGAAAGGAAAATAAAACAGAAGAACAAGATGCTATAAAAAAAAGACTAAGCAATTTCAAAAAGGAATTGATTAAAACTTACATATAAAACTAGTTATATAAGATAAAATTTAATTGTTCTGTTAAATAAGTATATCCTGCCCAGCTGAAGAGATAATTAGTGAAATTAGAAAAAGCTTCTCAGTGGGTGATAAAATTTGGAAAATATGACAGAAAAGTCAAGAGATATAACAAAGAGAATATTCTGTTAAAAATTATAGAACCATTATGACTGGTGTAAGGTGGTATCTCAGTGTGGTTTTGATTTGAATTTCCCTGATGGCTAGTGACGCTGAACATTTTTTCATGTGTCTGGTAGCCGTTTGTATATCTTCTATGGAGAAGTGCCTCTTCATGTCTCTTGCCCATTTTTTGACGTGTTCGTCTTCTTTTTGGA
>PITA01004555.1:14588-122127 GCA_004023965.1 Spilogale gracilis
TGTGGCCGATGTCAAAGAGGTTACTGCCTATGTTCTCTTCCAGGATTTTGATGGATTCCTGCCTCACGTTGAGGTCTTTCATCCATTTCGAGTTTGCCTTTGTGTGTGGTGTAAGCGAATGGTCTAGTTTCATTCTTCTATATGTAGCTGTCCAATTTTCCCAGCACCATTTATTGAAGAGACTGTCTTTTTTCCACTGTATATGGCCAAAATTAACAAGTCAGGAAACAACAAGTGTTGGAGAGGCTGCGGAGAAAGGGGAACCCTCTTACACTGTTGGTGGGAATGTAAGCTGGTGCAGCCGCTATGGAAAACAGTGTGGAGATTCCTTATGAAATTAAAAATAGAGCTACTCTATGACCCTGCAATTGCACTACTGGGCATTTACCCCAAAGATATAGATGTAGTGAAAAGAAGGGCCATATGCACCCCAATGTTCATCACGGCAATGGTCACAATCGCCAAACTGTGGAAAGAGCCAAGGTGCCCATCAACAGATGAATGGATAAAGAAGATGTGGTACATATATACAATGGAATACTATGCCTCCATCAGAAGGGATGAATATCCAACTTTTGTAGCAACATGGACTGGACTGGAAGAGATTATGTGGAGTGAAATAAACCAAATAGAGAAAGTCAAGTATCACATGGTTTCACTTACTTGCAGTGCATAAGGGGTAACCTAGAGGACAGTAGGAGAAGGAAAGTAAATGGGAAGTAGGGTAATCCAGGGAGAGAAACGAAACAACAGAGACTTTGGACACAGAAACAAACTGAGGGACTTGGAGGGAGGGGGGTAGGGGGATGGGAGAGCCTGGTGGTGGGTACTGGGGGCACCCATAGCATGGAGCACTAGGTGTGAGGAATGGGGAATGAATATTGGAACACTGGGGAAAAAATTAAATTTAAGTAACAATAAAAAAATAATTACTGATAGGTAAAAAAAAATTATAGAACCAATACTTCTGAAATAAAACAATTACTGTAAGTAAAAATTTTTAAATGTTCAACCCAAAAGAACAAACAGAATTGGGGAGGAGATGGTTGGTGAAGAGAAATAGCAATGGAACTAGGAAGAATAAAATAAGATGAATGAGTATTAACTAATATAACACATTGGAGAAAGACACTGTGTCCTCATGCAATTGCAGTAAGTGAAAAAGAAGGAAGACTATGGACATTACAGAAACTAAGAAAGTCTTTGGAATTGGAGGCATCAGATACATTTGAAGGCTGTGATGTGGAGTGGAAACCAAGAAGAGATTGCATTAACAAAGTCAGGACTCAGGAATGCAAAGTGCTGCTTAGGATGTTAGGGCTATGCAGAACATATGACTACTGAGTGAAGTCTACATGTGAATGATGAGGTTTACACCTCACCTGCCAAAGCACTAGAAGTTGAGCTTATACACTATATGGAAATACAGTTCATGATCCTAATGGTCCTCAGCTATTTGGTCAGCGGGGGCTTCTGGATATGTCATCTCTTAATTCTCTCAGCTGTTTTAGCTTCCTCTGAATGAGTCAAGCTTTAGCACCTCCTGCAACATGGCAGGAGTCAAGGCAATTCAGCACTCAGTCCCAATACAGTGAAACTCAAAGAGACTCTCTAGAAAAGTCTTCACCCAAGTCTCTGGCTCTTTCTTTCATTTCTTGCCTGGTGATGGTAGTAAATCAGGGTATCCTAAGGGTGAAACAGTTGGGCAACCTACTATGGTTGTGCTTAACTTGTCTGATGAATAGAAGTTGAGCCCTGGTAAACAGAAAGAAAAGGAAAATCAGTTTTATGAAAAAACTGCTATGAACCATCTTGTACATTTTTTTTTTTTTTGGAAGGGTGTAGGTTTTTGTTCTTTTGTTCCTTTGTTCTTCCTAGGAGTAAAAGTTTTTCATTATAAAGTAGATGTATGCTTGCTTTTATAATAAGCTGCTGGATCTTTTCCCCAGGTAGTCGAACCATTCAGTATTAAGAGCTCTGGGTTGCCACAATTGGGCATTGTCTATTTTTTTAAAAAAAATTAATTGTTTTAAACTGCATGCTTTTATTTTGTGGTGAATTTCAATTGTATGTCCTTGAGGACTAAAGATAATGAGTACAGTTTCATGTTTATTGGCCCTTTTCACATTTTCTTTTGTGATGAGTCCATTCAGATCTTTTGCCTGTTTCTTATTAGGTTGTTTTGTTTTTATTAATGAGTTGTAGGAATTTTTTACGTTATCTAGATACTATTACTTTGTGAAATGTTAAGTTTTGCAAATAGTATTTCCCTAGTGTGTGACTTACTTATTTTTTCTTAATTTTTTTAATGGATGGATAGAAGTTTTTAATTTTGAGGAAGACCAGTTTATAATTTTTTTCTTTTATGGTTATTGATGTCTATATTCAGTCTTTGAAAACTGCTTACGTCTGAATTGCAATGATACTAATAGTATAAAAATAATAGTTTTAGCTTTTACTTTGGGACCAGGAGTCACTGTAAATTAATGTTTGTGTATTAGGTAAAGTACTGGTCAGAGTTCACTTTTTTCCCACATATTAGATTTATTTGTTGATAATTTGTTAAGAAGATATTCCTTTCCACATTGGATTGCTATGACCTTTTGCTAGAAATTACCATGTAACTATGGGTATATTTCTGATTTTTATTCTGTTTCATCACATTAACTTATTGACTCTAATGCCATTGCCGTATTTCTTGATTACATTATCTCTATAGGTCTGAAATCATGTGGTGCAAATATGCAAGTTTATTCTTTTTTCATATTATTTTCGATATTTAAGTCTTTTGCATATTGATGCAAAAATGACATTTTAGAATTAGATGATCAATTTCTACAAATTTCTACAAATAAGGGGGCTGAAATTATGATTGAAATATCATTCATGCAATTTGTAGAGAATTTTGGAGATCAAATTGTGGAGAATTGATGATTTTACAGTATGTAATCTTACAATCCATGAAGATGGAATATATTTCTGTTTGTTAGGTTTCAGATTTCTCTACAGTGTTCCTTGTTTTCACTTCATAGCTATTCTTAAATTTATTCTTAAGTATTTTATGAATTTTGATGATTTGAGGAAGAGAGCTATTTTTCACTAAAGTTTATAATTGCTATTACAATGTAAAATACCATTGATTTTTATATTACCTTTAAATATTGCAATTTTGTTAAATATGTTTATTGGTTTTAATAGATGTTTTGCAAATTTCTTAGAATTTTCTGTGTTAATCTATGTCATTTGCAAATAGACAGTTTTATTTCTATTTTTATTTTTATGTTTTATATCCTTTTCTTTACTTATTGCCCTGGCCATCACCTCCAGTAAAATGTTGAGTAGGAATGAAGAGAATGGACATCTGTGCCTTCTTAGTAATTTTATGGAAAAAAAATGTTTAGTCCTTTATCATAAAATATTACAATGTTTTGTTTTTCATAGATGTATTTTATCAGATCGATGAATTTCTCTGTTTCCAGTTTGATGGGAGTTTTTTTTTAAATCATGAATTCACATTAAAATTTGTCCATCTTTTTTTCTTCATATGGTTATATTTATATATAAGTGGATCCAATTTAGTTAACATTTTTTGTTACATTTTACAATGTAGTTTACAATTTACATTCTAGTCATTAGTTCTTGTTCTCTTTGTCTCTCTTTTTGTAATGTCTATTTCAGGTTCTGGTATTAGCATTATTCTTGACACAAAATCTCATTGGGAAGTTTCTTCTTTTTTTTTCTTAAAGAGGTCACGTTTGGTTTTATTTCTTCCTTATATGTCTGATAGAATTCACCAATAAAACCACCTAAGACTGTTGTTTTCTTTGTGGAAAAGTTATTTTTTTAATAGTAAATTTAATTTCTTTAGTAGATATATGGATTTTCCAGTTTTTCAATCTTATATCAGTTTAGTAATGTGTATTTTTTGAAGAAATGTCCATTTTATTTAATCTGTAGAATTTGTTACCATAAAGTATATAATAGTCACCTATTATCCTTTTAAATGTGTCTGCAATCTATAGGGAAAATCTACTTTTTGTTCCTGATATTGGGAATTTGTGTTATGGACTTTTTTTTTCTTGATGAGTATATCCAGGTTTTTATCAGCTTTATTTTTTCCTCTTCTAAAAATTTTCTGTTCTCATTTTTATTACTTTTTTGTAAGCAAATTTTCTTAACTTTATTATTATAAATGTTCAAAAGTTATACCTCTCATTAATTTTATGAATTAAATGAGAAGATTTTTTGGGCACATAATTTTAAATTATTGATATTATATTAATTATAGAGACTTCCCTGGTACTTCATGTGAGATTTCTCTAAATTTCTAGTTAACAATGATTGTTATTAAAGATCTTCCTTCTATATGTAGATAGGAGAAATTTCTTTATTTTAGTATAGTTTGCAGACCATTTTGTTAGTCTCAGGTGTATAATATTTTGATTCACTATCTCTATGTTTTGCTATGCTCACCACAAGACAGCTATCATCTGTCACTGTACAATGCTATTCCAGTATCGTTGACTATATTCCTTATGCTGTGCTATTTATTCCCATGATTTACTTATTCATTCCATAATTGGTATCCTATATCTTCCACTCCCCTTCATCCATTTTTCCCATTTTCCTATCCCCCTTTCCTCTGATAACTGTTAGTTTGTTCTCTGTACTTATAGGTCTGATTCTGCTTTTTGTTTGTTTGGTTATTCCTTTTTTTTTTTTTCAGATTCCACATGAGTGAAATCATAGGATATTTGTCTTTACCAGTCTGATTTATTTCCATCTAGATCCATCCATGTTGTCACAAATGGCAAGATCTCATCCTTTTTAATGGCTGTGTAATACTCCACATGTGTGTGCGCGTGCATGTGTGGGCACACACATCACATCTTCTTTACCCATTAGTCTATCAGTGGACACTTAGGTTGCTTCCGTATCTTGGCTATTGTAAGTGATGATAGAGTAAACATAGCATGCATGTATCTTTTTGAATTAATGTTATTTTCTCTGGATAAAAACCCAGTAGTGGAATTGTTGATTATATTCTATTTCTATTTTTATTCTTTTGAGGAACCTCCAGACTGTTTTCCACTGCAGCTATACCTTTGTGTTCCTACTAAAAGTTCATAAGAGTTCCTTTTTCTCCACCTCTTCACCAGTGTTTAGTTCTTGTCTTTTTTATTTTAGCCATTCTGACAGGCATAAAGTGATATCTCATTGTGGTTTTGATTGGCATTTCCCTGATGATTAATGATGTTGAACATCTTTTCATGTGTCTGTTGGCCATCTGTATGTTTTTGGAAAAATGTCTATTCAAGTCCTCTGCCCATTTTAAAAATCAAAAATCATATTTTTTTGTTTTGTTTTTTTTTTTTGTTTCTTGGTGGCTATTGATTTAATTCCTTTGTATTATTTTCTATCTATTTACTTATTTATTTTATTTTTTCAGTGTTCCAAGATTCATTGTTTATGCCCCATACCCAGTGTTCCATGCAATACGTGCCCTCAGGACTCACCACCAGGTTCTCCCATCTCCCCACCCCTCCCCTCCAAGACTCTCAGTTTGTTTCTGAGTCCAAAGTCTCTCATGTTCCATTTCCTTCCCCAAGTTACCCTACTTCCCATTTCCTTTCCTTCTCCTACTGTTTTTTGTTTTTGATGTTGAATTGTGTAAGTTCTTTATATATTTTGGATATTAACCCCTTATCTGACATGTCATTCATAAATATTTGCTCCATTCAGTTGGTTGTCTTTTAGTTTTGTGGATAGTTTCCCTTGTTACACAAAAAGTTTTTATTATTCTGTAGTCCCAATAGTTTGTTTTTTCTTTCTCTTTTTCCTTTTTCTCTCTTGCCTGAAGAGATCTATGTGGAAAAATGTTGCTATGGCCAATGTCAGAGAAATTACTGCTGTGTTCTTTTCTAGGATTCCTTTCATTTCAGGTCTCGCATTAGGTCTTTAATCTGTTTTGAGTTCATTTTCATGTATGATGTAAGAAAGTGGTCCAGTTTCATTCTTTTGCATGTCCAGTTTTCCCAGCATTATTTATTAAAGAGACTGTCTTTTCCCATTATATATTCTTGCTTCCTTTGTCACTTATTAATTGACCATAGAAGTATGGGGGTTTTTTCTGGTCTTCCTGTTCTGTTCCATTGATCTATGTGCCTGGTTTTGTGCCAGTACCATACTATTTTAGTAACTACATATTTGTAGTATATCTTGAAATCTGTAATTGTGATAACTACAGCTTTGTTTTTTTCTCAAGATTGCTGTGGCTATTTAGACTCTTTACGGTTCCATAAAAATTTTACTATTATTTGCTCTAGTTCTATGAAAAATGTTGTTGGTGTTTTGACAGGGATTGCATTGAATCTGTGGATTTCTTTAGGTGGGCATTTTAACAATATTATTTTTTCCAATCCACGAGTATGGAATATCTTTACATTTGTTTGTGTTGTCTTCACTTCTTTCATCAGAGTTTTATATTTTTCAGAGTATGGGTCTTTCACTTCCTTGGTTAAGTTTATTCCTAAGTATTTTATCCTGTTGATGCAGTTATAAACGAAATTGTTTTCTTAATTATTTTTATTAGTGTATAGAAATGCTATTGATTTTTGAGTATTAATTTTGTATCTTGTAACTACTGAATTCATTTATTAGCTCTAGTAGTTTTTTTGTAAAGCCTTTAGGATTATCTTTTTTTTAAGATTATTTATTTGAGAGAGAGAGAGAGACAGAGAGCAGGAGCAGAAGGGAGGAACATAGGGAGAGGGAGAAGCAGGCTTCCTGCTGAGTAAGGAGCTCAATGAGGGACACCATCCCAGGACCCTTGGATCATGACCTAAGCTGAAGGCAGACATTTAACCAGCTGAGTCACTCAGGTACTTACATTTTCTATGTATAATATTATATAATCTAAAAAATAGTGATAGTTTACCTTCTTTTCCAATGTGGATGCTTTTACTTCTCTTTGCTGTCTGATTGCTGTAGCTAGGACTTCCAGTAGTATGTTAAATAAAAGGGGTGAGAGTGGACATCTTTTAGACAGGAGAAAGTTTAACCAAGTGGAGCACAACAACTTAACTGAAGTCTTTACTGAATAAAGTCATTAACATTTATAAGGCAGTATGCCCTTCAAAATGAAAACAAAACAGGGACTGTACCTACCTGAGTTAGACAATCTTTTACACTGTAGCTTCAGTTGCTCCCTGTCTGATGAGGACATTTTTATAGAACTGTGCTGAGTCGGCATGCTAGTTCCATTTATGTAACTTTAATGAGATCAGTCTTGTTGAAAAAGAGGGTAGGGATTTATAGAACCTGGTATCTATGGCAGCCTTGAATGGAGGAAAAAAAATCATAGAAGATGGGAAAGTCAAGAACAGGGAGGTGGAATGAAACTATTCCTAGTTGAAACACAACTGTGTTGATGGGCCCATGCTAGGCACTCTATGTATTTTATCGCTGATACTTCTAATATTATGTGATGTGGATTAGTATGTCATTTTAGAGATGAGTATATCCAAGGTTTTGTGAGCTATTTTGGGATTCAAATTTAGGATTGTAGACCCAAACACCCATTTCTTAACACTGCATAAAGCTTATACATAGCCCTCCAAAGTATATGAAGAACCATACACTTATTCAAGCATTAGTGTAGTATCAAATACTGGTGTGAACCAGAGTACTAATTAAATATACTTGTTAGTGTTCATCTGCAACCCCAGACTTTAAAATCTGGCATGAAACAAAGTAAGGAAAAAGGACTACAGAATCTCAAAAAAAAAAAAAAAAAAAGGAGGGTAAAGGAGGAAGTATATAAGTATATACAGTAAAACAACTATAGACCTTGCTTTATTCACTGGATGCATTCAGTTGAATGTAAAACTAATATTTGTATATCAAATCTCTGTTGACATAATTTTGATGTTTTTCTCCCATTATAAAACACATACACTGAAATTCAGGGTCTTGAATATAAAACCTAATAAAAACAACGCATAAGCATCCTAACATTTACTTCAGAGAAGCATTTGTCTCTGTCAGTATATGGTCTATGGTGAATTTAATTCTCTGAGGAAACTCCTGTGAGCAGTTGGCTAAATCGGTAATCAATCTACCTGGTCTTGCCCAGTTCCATTAAAGTATAGCTTCAAGAACACAGACATCACCTCCCACAGTGGAGGTAGCAGCAGGGGATGGCAGCAGGAAGCTCTCAGCCCAAGTGGGCCATGCTCCTTGACCTCACTTTCCTTCATGGTATAAAGGCGAGGAAAGTGGCAGAGGACAGCCCATTTGCCTCTTCACATGCTGAGTCTTCTGTTGTTTTAAATCACATGCTGTCTCTCATCACACACCATTTCCTCAGTGGTTTTGTCTCTTCATTTCTCTCTCACTTTCTTTTCCTCTGATTTTTTCCCCTCAAGGCTACCTTTGGTCATTTTCAATGGGAGTTCTCAATAAATGACATTAGATATTTCTTGACTGTGTTGTTTATAATCTTACTCTAGAACCAATTACCAAAGATCTCAGAAACTGAAAATGCTGTAAGAGGTAAGCTGAAAAGACTCTCTTTTTCAGAGATAGAATGAGCCATAACTATTTTTCATTCACTCAAAACAAATGATTTATTTTGCACCAGGTACTATTCTAGATTTTACAACAGGGCAGTAAGAATAAAATGAAAGCAGAGCACCTGGGTAGTGCTGTCAGTTAAGCCTCTGACTCTCAGTTTTGGCTCAGGTTGTGATCTCAGGATCATGAGATTGAGCACGAGGTAGAACTCTGTGCTCAATGTGGAATCTGCTGGAGACTCTCTCTCTTGCCCCGTCTGCCCTTTCCCATCACACACACATACACACACACTCTCTCTCTCTCTCTCTCTCTCTCTCTCTCTCTCTCTCAAATAAATCTTTAATAAAAAAAGAAAGAAAAAAGTATACATACAGAGATTTATTCTTGGCAGGAGATGGAAAGATTTATAATAAATTATGGGGGAGCCTGGGTGGCTCAGTTATTGGTTAAGTGACCAACACTTGATTTTGGCCCAAGTCATGATCTCAATGTCATGAGATAGAGCCCTGTGTGAGGCTCCTTGCTCAGTGCAGAGTCTGCTTGAGACTCTCTCTCTTTCTCTCTCTGCTTCTGATCCTTCTCCCACTAGCTTGCACATGCTCTCATAAACAAACAAAATCATTTTACAAAATTACATCCTATTTTGATGATGCTAAGCACTGTGGGAAATATGGAGGAGGGCATGAAGAATGAAAGTGTATAAGAGTGTGTAAGGTTAATTTTAAAAAAGGGTTTTAGTGTGCTTGGGTGGCTCAGTGGGTTAAAGCCTCTGCCTTCAGCTCAGGTCATGATCTCAGGGTCCTGGGATCGAGGCCCGCATCAGGCTGTCTGCTCAGTGGGAATCCTACTTCCTCCTCTTTCTCTGTCTATCTCTCTGCCTACTTGTGATCTCTCTCTTTCTCTATAAAATAAATAAGTAAAATCTTAAAAAAAAAAGAATCTGTTTTAAAAAATAAATAAATAAAAAATAAAAAGGGGTTTTAGGGTTGCCTTTGCTGAGATGGTAACATTTGAACAAAACTTGGTTGAAGAGGAGGTGAAGGAGTAAACTATATTTCTGTCTGGGAAGATCTGTGGAGGAGACAGCTAGTGAGCTGGTACTACTCTTAAAGTATTTGGTGGAAAGTAAGGATATCCAAACAGTTGGGATAGAGTGAGCAAGTCTGAGTTTCCCAGTAAAGTTGCTGTTGAACTTTTATGTGTAATTTCTCAGGTGTTCAGTAAGGATTTGATACTAAAGACTGATTAATTGGTTTCAAAGATGAGTTCTTACAAGATCAGAAAGTATGTAGGTTGCTAGAACAAAATGGGGCATTTAACAGATTGCTGGCATATCATTGAAGGTTTAGGGAGGTGGAACTATCAGGCTAATTACCAGCACTTTATCAAATGTTTGCACATTAACTCATTCGAACCAGGCTGCATACTTCCAGTGGGTGAAAAGCAAGAAAACAACTTGACTTATCAAGGTCAAGAACACATTTTCTATAGTTTATGCCTATTTTTCTTCCTTCTCAGACTTTATTCTCACCAGATACCTCCAACCTTATTGAGAAGGTCATGGCCGTATGACCTCAGTTTCCTCACCTTCACCTCCTTCCTGACTTGTTCCCTATAGCCCTTTTCTACCTTCTCCACAAGTGCACTTTGTAGGACTCCCTCTTTTTTGGTGTTGATCCCAAACTTCCTACTTTCCATAGAAACGGCAGATTTTCCCATTTGATGAAATCCCTTCTTCTACCTTCAGATAATGGGAGTTTGTGTTGATTGCTGTTGGATACTCAGAACCTGGTACTTCCTGATATCAAGTATGTAGCCCATAAACATTTGTGAGTGAAAAGGATGATAGTTCTTTCTTGTCTTAAAGAAAATCTTAATCTGCTTCCAGAGGTAGTGAGAGGCAGATGTGCATATGGATGAGAAGCTCCCCTTCCTTTTTCTATTTGTCTCCTGACACTTTCCACTTTTATTAAAGAGCAATCCTTTCTGGGGCCCTACACCTGAAAGTTGCTCATGTGTCAAAGTTACCTGTGTTTTGTCTTCCTCAGCCAAAAACCTTTTCCCTCAATAGAGGGCATTTTTCTGAGAAGAAGAAGAGAAATAATCTGATTGAAGTAATTTACTTTGATGTTCCAGTAATTACGTCAGAACCTCCTTGGGCATATCTGGATTTTCAGAAGAGGAGGCTTGTTCACCTACATGACATTTTTATCTGGAACTATAAAAAACTACAAGTGAATTTAATTTTTTTTAAAAGATTTTATTTATTTATTTGACAGAAACACAGCTAGAGAGGGAACACAAGCAGGGGGAGTGAGAGAGGGAGAAGCAGGCTTCCCGCCGAGCAGGGAGCTCTGTGCAGGGCTTGCTGGATCCTGGGTCTCCGGGGTCATGACCTGAGCTGAAGGCAGTTGCTCAGTGACTGAGCCACCCAGGTGCCCCTACAAGTGAATTTTAAAAGATGGCAGACAGTTTGAAAAAAATTATTGCCTGTTTCCGTTTATGAGAGATATTTCCTTAGAATTGTTTTTCCATAGTTTTTTCTCTTTTTTGTGTGTGAACCTTTTTTTCCTTCAAAAAATTTTAAATGCTCTGTCTATGGCTCTCATCGTGGTTATTTTCAAACGTCCATTTAGAGATGTCTTTTTGCAGCAGGGGCATTTCTGAGTGACATTTCCTATCAGGTCTGCAGGTGCATCTCACCTCTGTGATTGTCCCACATCAGTGCCATGAGGGCCAGGCCAGGCTCTGTGGTCATGAGGTAGCAGGCAGTCCCAGCCAGCGGGCTAGCTCTGTTTTACTCAGCGTGCTCTTCAGCTAGAAATTCCTATTTTAAGGGCCACTCAAGGGGCAAAGGATATGGGGACAGAAGTGTAGCTTGGCAAATCAGCAGTTCTGTTATGTGATACAGGATCATTTCCAGTGGTTTGGGAATCAGGGCAAGATATATTTGTCCTGAACGGCTTGACATGTCGGAAGTAACTACAGTTGCTCTCTAAATAGTAGAAACATTCACAGAATAAGGCCATGTGTACAGGAAATGTAGACACTTACAAATTACTTTAACTTCTCTGGTTTCCTGCCAGATTGATTTCTTTCATTAGGGGAAGTAACTTCCATCTACATACCATTCTAGCCTCAGGAGGTAGGAGACTGATTTAATGGTCTTAATTTAGGAGTGCCCTGAATTTTCAGGAATTTATTGTTTAATATTTGAATGCCCATATGTGACATTTGGATTAATCGACTGGATTTAGATATAAGTCTTTTGTGAGTTATGCCTCAAGTTGAATTTGAAACACAGTTTCCAATTATTGGTGCCACCATCTTGGACATCAGGCCTAGAGGTAACAGATTTGAACACTATTTTCAGCACATTTCCCATTTAAGACCAATCGTAGCTTTCTACTTCCTGTATTCTCTGCCTTAACTTCCTTAGAGTCACAGTGGAACCCTAGAATAAAGGTTTCCTGACCTCTTTTCTGACCTTGTCTCTCTTAACTCTGTGGCTTGTGCCCTCAATAGAGGCATGACTGCTCCATACCTATCTCCAGGCAGAGATTTGGAAGTATAGGGGACTTTTAAAGGTCACTGTTACGTGGGGGCAGGACCAGCACTTGATGGGTGAAGTTGAGGGATGCTAAAAGTCCTGGGGTGTGTGGCCGTTCTATAAATGAAGACTTGTTCCCAATACCAAAGGATATTCGTTGATAAATATCACTTGCCTAATTACTGCCTCCCTCCAGCACCTTTATCATGATCTCTCTGCCCTTAATCGTGTTCTTTGTCCTCATTCGGATCAGGGTTACCCTCTCTTCTTTGCACGTCTGTACCTGTACCACTGAGATACCTACTCATACTGTCTGCCTTCTGAGCCACCCTTCAAAGTTCAACACTATTTCCACAAACTTCTCCCTATCATGCCACCCTGAGCAGCCTCTCAGTGCCACGAGTCCCCTTCCACATGTTTGTGCTCCACTTTCAGGACAATCAGGCACACTGTTTTGTTTGTTTTTAAACCTTTCGAGTGTGCCTGCCTTTCCTCCCTGAGCTCCCAGAGAGCAATTTCCTGTCTTTCCGGTCTTTGATTCAGTCTATTTCCCTAGTCCTTTGTTCCAGCCCAAGTAGGTTGACTTTCCTTCTCCTAGACACACTGTGGCAGAGACCCGCTGTGTGTTCACCACCACTCACTTCCTTGTCCTCCCTTGAGGTTAGGTGTGGTGTTGGGACTGAGTTCTAGCCAATGGGCTGTGTGTAGAAGTGAGCCATTTCACTTCTAGGCCTGGCCGTGAAAAACTGCCCATCAGTTCTCATTACTCTTTCTTTTTCCTATCCATCAGTTAAAGAGAGGACTGTATAGATCTAGAGGAGGACAGAGCCACGAGATGAAAAGAGTTGCATCCTTAATGACCTACTCTCTGGGAACAACTGAATTGGACTCTGAGCAACAAGCAAACTTTAATTCTGTTTAGCCTTTGAGATTGTTGCATTTTTGTTATAGTAGCAGGTATTACTGGCCCACATGCCATGTACTTTCTCATCTATGTGAATTTATTTACATTGTTTCCGTTACCCTGAAAGAATTTCCTCTTCACAATGCTTAAGTTTTATGCTTCATCTAAATACCTAGATCAATTCCTACCTCCTCCATAAAGCTTTTCTACATTTTGACAATCCAGAGTGACGTCTTCCTCCCTAGATTCTTGAATATCACACACACTGCTTTACCCCTTGATCACCACATAATATCATGCTGCACATATTTTTATTTAGCTTTAATGCATGTATTCGGTCTTCTCTGCTAAATTTTAAGACCTTACAAAATAGTGCTTTTGTCTTATGCTTCACAATATTAAGCATGTTGTAGGTTTTTGGGAAATAATTATAAAATGAATAAATTATCTTATTTTACTCAGGCCCTTTTTTATATTTCATCCTTTCCTTTTGACACAGCTTATATTGTAATATTTTGTTCCTTCCGTGGATGGTGTTTATGTCACTTCTTGCTTTTTGTCTACTTCTCAGAAATACTGATGAAGAAAATTATACCTTCCCGTATACCTTCTTGTTCACCCTAATGTACTTCAGTGCTGCTTACTTGTTTGTGTAATACATGGTAGTTGAATAACCAAATCAAGACCTTTCCTCTGAATTTAGGAAAGAATGTAGGCAAAACATCCGGAACCTCCTGTTTTTAGAGATACCAAACACTGTATCAGATTTCTTTATTTGCATTGTTGTTCTGTGGATAATCACATACAGGTGGCTGGCTGTTGTGAATGAGGTCAAGCATTACTGTATCGGCTTTTGTCTAAAGAAGAAAAGATTCTTCAGTCTGTTACTAGAGTATGATCGTCAGTTTTGTTGGTTTCATCTTTTGAGTTAACGTAACTTCATGGATATGATATTTTTCAAGTTCGTGTGGTAATCTGGTGAAATTTTCCTGACAGGGATTTGTTTCCAGAAAAGCCTACTGAGGCAAAGGCTTTACCAAGAAACCAAAGTTATTGACTCTGCTCTTCTTTCTCCCTCACAGAACCTTGAGACCCCATTCAACAATCAGTAGTAACCAAAAAGAGGAGATATACAGGTCAAGTGTTAGGAGACCCCACCTCTAATTCCCACAGCTTGTCCCTCAGCATCTCATTTCTTTCTGCATCATGCTGTCCATAGGGAAATGGGTCAATGTATTTCTCACTGCCTTTTTGCTGTCTTATTAGAGTCAATGTAGCAATATTAAGAACCTTATAGATAGCTTCTGACTAATGGACAGATAGGCAGAAAGTCCCTTAATGTATTGGTGTTAGAATCTTTTGGAATCACTATTAAACAGATGGCTTCAGTCTCGAACAAGTTTCAGTTACTTGGATGCATCAGCTGTGGCTCTAATAACAAGTTTGATCCCTTTGCTTATATCCCCAAGTTTCTTTCAACCCTGAAGGGAGCAGATATTAGTATGGAAGGAGGAGCTGTGACTGGGAAATTCCTGAGTAGCAAATGAGAAGGCTCTTTCAGTGAGGATGTGAGCAAGGAGATCAGTAAGGGCTCCAGTAGTTGGTCCTGTCGAGGAGAATCATGTAGGAAGGAGACGTTTATGGCAGAAGAGAGGAACACTGATGGGAGTGGGGAATCATCCAGTGGCTCAGAGCAAGGCTATATACATTTATTAACTAATTAGACTTTTAACTTAAAGACTGCCAATACTTTTCTATAAATGGTTTCATTCACTAATTATTTAATATGTCTATTGAACTTAAGTGCCTGTTTATTATGGGCAAGGACTAGACTTGTTTAAGTCAACATTGTGTGTATCATGATGTCAACACAGAAGGAAATGTTTGGTACATGTCTGCTGGAGGATTGCTATCTGGTCTTAGTTTCTGTTTGCTCCATTCTATTTCAGTGCAAGTTCTGAGACATATTTTCATGGCTGCATTTAGTTATTCATTCCCTTATTCATTCAGTGGCTTTGTATTAAATGCCCAATAAGTGCTAAAGATATAGACAAGTAATATTTCTTCCCAAAGAAGAGAAGAGCTTATATTCTTGGGGGAGCTTATATTTTTGGGGGACAGGAATGTCTGTGTGTGTATACATATGATGTATATATATGATATTGAAGCAGAGTCCTGAAGGAAGTGATGGAGGAAGCCATACAGACTTCTAGAGGGAGATAATTCCAGGCAAAATGATTGCTTAGTGCCATAGGGCAGGTATGTGCTTGTTGTGTTGGAAGAACAGCAGGGAAGTTAGGGTGACCAAAGTATAGCAGCAAGAGAGAAAGGTATAGGAAATGAGATCAAAGGACCAGATTATTTAGCATTCTTAGGCAGTGATAAGGACTGGGATTTATTCCAGGTGAAATGGGAAGACACTGAATGGCTTTGAGCAAGGGAGGGAGCTGATCTCATCTCCTTCTTGAAAGGTTTGTTCTCGTTGCGGTATAGAAAACAGATATATAAAAGGACAGGGATGCAAAGGGTTTCTTGCTTTGGTCCAGAGAGAAATAATGGTTGCCTGGAATAGGGGGTAGTGGTGGAGGTGGCCTTCTCCCCAGTCACTTCCAATCACTGTCAGGGTAGAATGGTGATCTATTTAACAAACCTGAGTGCCTGGTCTACAACACCAGATTGAAATTAATAATATCCTGGATCTTGCCTTTGAAATTGTGATCTTGTTATTTCTGGAACCTCAGGTCCTGATCAGAGCTGGACGTGGAATCTAGCAATACAAAGGAAATGAGTAAGAAAAGTTGGAGGTGAAGCAGAAGGCAGAGAAAGAAGAGTAATGGGATCTGGTTTCTGGTTGTAGGGACTCCCTGACAATGTCCTGTTAGCCTAGAGTACATAATCCAAAATGGACACTGAAGGCTCTGTTCTCATATGCTTTCCTTCTCAACCCGTTGGCTTCCACGCCCACCAGTGCATTAGATGCCGGCTTTGCCATGTCAGCAGTGATGTCTACATGGACATTCAGCACTGATTTTGTTTATCACCTTTCTTGACTCTGCAGCACTGTGCATTGTGTCCTCTCCTGGTTTCCAGAGTACCACACTCTTCTGTTCTGCCTTTTGTTTCCCTCTTTCTCTGCCTCCTTTGTAAGTTCTTTCTCTGTGAGCTTTTCCAGTATTGGTCTTTCCCAGGGTTTTGTTCTCTGCCCTTTTATCTTCTCACTCTTTCTCTTGCTCCTGGGGTTCCTATCTGGTTCTGGAGCTTAAGCCATTGTGTATGTGTGCTTGCCCCCTTTCTCCCCATATTTATTCCTAGCTCTCATTTCTGAATTGAGCCTCAGTGTCAGCTGGTCACTTGCTACCTGTTTCTCCCAACATCACCTAAAATTGAATATTTCTAAACCAAATCCTCTCTAGGCTCAGGCTACTTTTCTCTGGTTATTCTCCTTCTTGGTTTGTGGAGCCATCCTGCACTCAGTCTCCTTTCCACCCAAGCCCTTCCCTGATCAGTCACTCACCCAGTCTGGATGATTTCTGCCTCCTAAGTACATTTGAATCCTTCCTGTCCCTTACTTCCCCGCTGGCACTTTCCTAGCTGAGGCCCTCATTATCTCTCTCTTGGACTCCTACCTGACCTCCTTGCCTCCCATCCATTATCATAACTTCCTCAGGGATTTACCTATCCTGCAACCTGATCATGTCTCTCCTTTGCCATAAATTCCCCCAGGGTTCCTGTCACATGTAGTGTACTCTCCACTTCCTCGGAAGACCAGGCAGGGTTGTTCACCTTCTGGTCCTTGCCCATCCTCCAACAGGATGCCTTGCACACCTCTCCCCACCTTCCACTCTCTTGCTCACTGTTGATCATTGCATCATGACAATACTTCTCACCACTGTCCAATCACATCAAGTTTCAGGCTGATGCTCGTGCTGTATCCTCTGCTTAATAGTCCCTTCCTCCTCCTTTCTGCCCAGAAATGTGTGTCATTTCAGTGACTTCACTTCAGTGACACACATTCCCTGGGATGCCTTCTTTAGTCTCCCAAGGATAGGTTCTTTGCCCTTCCTCAGTGTCCATGGTGCCCTGAAAGCATCCTGTTTTCATAATGGTAGCATCAACAACCATAGTGGTATGCTTCTATGTCTGCTTCCCTTTCAGAGCCTTCATTTCCTTATCTGTAAAATGGAGATAATAATAGCCCTTATCTCACAGTATTGTTTGGAGGATTAAATAAGGTCATCCATGCCATGAATTTAGAAGAGTAAATGGTGCCTAGAAAACCTACTAATAGCTGTGATGATCACAGTATTGTCAACAACAATATTATTATACAATAAATAAAATAATTATGTAATAACATTACTGACAATAAAATTAGTACCTTATTGATGAAAAGGAATGCCCCCAAGGAGTGCCTCTCTAACAGACCACTAGGCAGCTTGAAAATGATATCACAAAGTGGACATGCCTGAAATAATGTGAGTTTTTCTTCTTTCTAAAGTCATCTGAAGAGTTTTGGGTTTTTTTTAAAGATTTTATTTATTTATTTGACAGATAGAAACACAGCGGCAGAGGAAACACAAGCAGGGGAGTGAGAGAGGGAGAAGCAGGCTTCCCTCCAAGCAGGGAGCCCAATGTGGGGCTTGATCCCGGGTCTCCGGGATCATGACCTGAGCTGAAGGCAGTTGCTTAACCAGCTGAGCCACCCAGGCACCACAGTCATCTGAAGAGTTTTAATTATGGGAGGACAGGGGCAGTAGTTAGAGATGAAAAAAACAGACTGCATCCAGTCCTGACTGCAACACAACACTCTTACCCCTGTAATGAGGAAGGCCATGGTTGTCAAATCATGTTTGCAGTTCCTGAGACCAGCGTTGCAACAACTTAAATAGGTATCAATACAAACTAAATTACTGACCCTTCAGGGGTTTCCTAAGAATAAAGGCATACCAAAATAAAGTCTTATACCGGAAGATATACTGGACCAGGAAAAACTGGAGGAAGGGAGAGACACTTACTAAGCAGCTGTTGTGTACTAAGTGTTTTACATATACTTGTTCATTTAATAATCACAGTTCCACAAATTCACTAATATTACCCTACTTATACATCAGGCACAGAGAGGCTTGTAAGTTGCCCTCCATTATAAAGTGAATTTTGTGACGTCAACTGGACCACTTGGTTTCAGGGATATGCTTCTCTTTGCTTTCCTACTTAAAATTCTTCAAGATTCAGTTTAACTCCTTCCTTGGGAAATTTCCACACCTGGCCATGTCCGCTGTTATAGTTGAATCCTAGGTTTTTAGTCTTACCATTCTATAGTTGAGTGTGACAGACTATTCTTCTCAGTCTGTAAACCTCATAAAGGTAGGTAGGGGCTATACCTCTCTGGTTCGCACCTTTGGGAACAAGAACTAGTACAGCACCTGGCTTATAGTAGGCGCTCAGTAAATTCTTGCTTAGCTTTCTTATCTTTAAAAAGAGATATGTGGAGCCTGTGACCTATAACATTTCTTCCATTTCTGTGTTTCTGGTACTAATGTTCAGACCTAGCAAATGCAGAGACCTGGATAGGACTTAGTGTCCCCAGGTAGCTGGCTGATACTGTAGGAAGGAGCATGACCACAGATGCTGTGGGCCTCACTTCTTGTCAAAAATTCCACTCAGGTCTTTTTACTTGTAAGCAGGTACCACAGGGGCTCTTCATCTTTTTTCTCCTTCCTGGAGTGCCTGGAGACATCCTGCGTTGCTTTCCTCTTTAGCACTGGTGCTGCTCACTCCATCCTTGACATCCTTCTCTCTCCAGATCTGGGTAGGAAGTGGGGTTTAGTCTTTCTGTAGGATACATACATAGCCCCTTTCACTGCACAGAGTTTTACTATGAATTAGCACAAAGGTATGGTTAGGAAAACTGAGATAATAAATATAGGGAAGTTATAAAGCCTAAAATAACCTTTGTTAATTATCAGAGACCTGAGTCTTGGTTTCCAATTCCTGCCCATGACTGGTCTTAAGACTGCCTTGTTATAATCCTAGCTATTGGAACCTCAATTCCTCATCTTTATTTATTTTTTTTAAAGATTTTATTTATTTGACAGAGAGAAACACAGCCAGAGAGGGAACACAAGCAGGGGGAGTGAGAGAGGGAGAAGCAGGCTTCCCGCTGAGCAGGGAGCCCGATGTGGGCCTCGATCCCGGGTGTCCAGGATCATGACCTGAGCCAAAGGCAGTCGCTTAACCAACTGAGCCACCCAGGCACCCAATTCCTCATCTTTAAAATAGGAGTAATGGCATCTAGTAGGTTGAGAAATATAAAATTGCCATTTTCATAGGCCAGAGGAGTCAAATATTGACAGTTTCACATAATTCAATATAATATATCATAGGATTATTGTAGGTGAAATGAATATTGGATATAGAGTACTTATAATGTCTGTCACAAAAGTACTCAATGCATGCAAGCTATGGTGATCCTAATGATTTTTAGTTGACACAACAACTGAGATCTTATTGGACTTCTGCCCTTAGTTCAATTTTTCTAAGTGACACCAAGCAAATAAATGCCTTGTTTTAGTTGACCATTGCCAAAAGAGCAAGCAGGCAACCCCTCAAGGCACTTTTCACAGTATAGTGCCTTGAATATGATACTGGAAAAGAATTATGAGAGTCTCCTGTCCCAAGTGGACATGTTCAATCTTCAAAACCCTCTACCCTGAAAGAAAACTATTCCTAAGCACCTCCATACACTGAATGATCACCTCAGAGGCATTTCCTCACATTGTCCACTTCATATTGCTGTGATCCCATCTGAGTTACTTAATATTTGAGTGGCAGATCATTCATTTTCATTTTCAAACAAATATATATTGAGTATTTGTTAGATTTCAGGTAATGTCATGCTGCTTTCACAAACAAAAGTTTGTCCTCATAGTAATATTGTCATTTATTTTTATCCATTTCACAAATATTTATTGAGCATCTATTAAATGTCAAGGCTTATTTTAGACAATGGATACAATGTTAATGAAATTAAGTATAGTTCCTGGGAGCTACCAGGAAAAGTAGACTACTAGAAAGGATAACACTAAACACATAATCTTATGCAAGTAAATATAAAATTGCAATTATGAATGAGAATATATGGTATTATGGCAATAAGAAATTCAGAGCTTTGACCTAGGTTGGGGATATAGGATAAGCTTCTAACTCATACCACACCTTTGAGAAAATTAGATATGATGTCCTAGGAGATGCAGGTCTGTGTCAGAATATAGGCATTGTGAGTGTGACTCAATTCCACCCATCACTTGCCCCTTAGGCAGTGCTCTTGTGTGGGGTGAAACTTGTAAAGATGTGTGTGACAGCTTAAGTTAGGGGGCTTCCTTGAGGAAATGTTAGAACTCTTATTTTTAGAAAGGGGTAAAATTAATTATAAATAAATAAAGTTACGTAATTGTATTTGGTAGAGTTGAGAGTTGGAGTAATGCTCCAAAGAAAATTGTGTGTGCAAAGGCCCTATGGCAAGAAGAAAGAGGGTCCACTTGAAAAACAGAAAATATCCAATGAAACTGGAGTTCAGAAGAATAGATAGCAAAATGCATAGGGAAGCTGGAGAAATAAGAACAGATTAGAGCTTATGGGCCTTGGAAGGGATTTTGGTCTCCATCATGAAAGCAATGAAGAGTTGTTGACTGTTTGAAGAAGATGACAGTAACAGAACTACATTTTTGCTTCCAAGATCACTTTGGATGTTAGGAGAAAATGGATTTGGAAAGAAGAGGCAAAAATGAATACAGGGAGATGAGTGAGGAGGATGTCAAAGGTGAGAAATGATGATAATTTGTAATAGTATGACATCCAAGGAGATGGAGAAAATAGTACATATTCAATCAATATTAGGAGAAAAACTTGATAGAATTGCTGATGGATTGGATACTGGGGATAGGGAGAAGAAGCAGTCAAGGATAATGCTGAGGTTTTTGGCTTGTGGAAAGGCATGGGTGGCAAACCACAGCCTGAGACAGAGAAGGTTGGAAGAGGGCAATGCGAGGTGGGGGAGGGGCTGCATTGAGGCTTTTTTTGCAACATCCAAGTGGAGTTGCCAGGTCAGCAGTAGGACACATCTATCAGAAAATCAGAGGAGAAATCTGTGTCAAGGATAGAATTCTGTGAGGTGCCTGTGCATAGAGGATGTGCGAAACCATCAGTGTGATTGACACCGCCAAGGAAGGAAATGTAAGTAAGACAGGAGAGCTTAGAAATGAGTGTTTAGAAATCTTAAATTTACTGGCCAGATAGAAAGGTAAACCTGCAAAGTTGTTTTTATATCCATTTTCCAGAAACCAAGGCTCAGGAGAGTTGAATAATTTGCCCAAGGCAAATGGCTAGCAAATGATAAAGGTGGAATTTAAATCTGGATCTTTTACATTCTAGAATTCTCACTCTCCCACCATGTCACATTTTTCAGTCTTCAACAGTTAGTTTTTCCAAAAAACTTTGAAGAATATTGCTGTTATTTCCTTTAGCACTGAATAACTCTATATTCTTCAGTTCATTTTTTTTTAATACCTCAAAATCCACACAGCTGAGGGTGAGGAGAGAAAGGCAAAGAGGGTACTATAAGGAAGGGTAAAACACAGGAACTCACCAGCCCCTGGGAGCCTGGAGTTTGCCAACTTTACATAATTAGCTGTTCACTTAACACTCAGTAATTAAATGACTTTACACCAACCTCTTTATGAGATAAAAAATTAGTGTGAGGTGCAGCAGACACCTTCAGGCTCTTTCACAAAACCTGTCTTCATGGCGGGGTTCTGTGGCTGGCTCCTGCTGAGTTACTAACTGCACTGTCACACCTCCATGGAACACACAGGCATCCTCTCTCCCTGTCTCAGGTCATAGAGCTAAGAAACAGGTCCCAGCAACAAGTTCTGGGAATGAGATGCTGAGCCTCTTCTGGGTTGGCTGTGTGCAGTTACTTCTCCTATCACTAAAGCAGATTCCCCTGGCAGTGGGCAGTATGGGAATTAAATCAGGGTTCTGTGCAGTAAGCTGGGACCTAGAAAATTCTGGGAGGGGCTTTCTAGTCTACCCTGTCCTCAGATGACTGGATGACATTGGGTATATCTTATAGATTCCTTTAGATTTCTCCCCCTTATTTATAATTTAAGGTTAGAAGAGGATTCTGGCTTGGAAACAGTACCAAAAATAAAACCAAAGAGAGGCATTTAAATAACATGGCTCCATATGACCACAGGCCTAGAAGGACTGAAAATTTCACTTTAATTTCATTAGGGCAGGGAAGTGATTTCAATAAAGTGATTTGAAATGCCACATAAACCCAAACAAGTTATTCTCACTTACCCACCCCCTCAGTCAAACAAAAAACTAGGTTTTTAAATGTCTTACCTAGAAATAGAATACTTGAAAACAGTCTAAGTTGGGAAAAATTTGGGACTGCACAGAAATTACAGATAAATGTGTCCCCTTTGGGATAGCCACTTGGTATTCCTTGTTTTGCAGCAACTCTAATTAATATTTAATCACCGTGGAACTCTCCTCTTCTCCCAAAAGCTCTCTGGGAGCCAGAAGCTGCTTCTGCCTAAAATGACCAACTTTCATTCGGTAATGATGACTTTGGTTGACTTACCACAAAGGCATTAAAATATAGACCTCAGAATATGGAAGTAACTAGGTGTACTGGGCTGCTCATAGCCTTTAGGTTCTTTTAACATATGTCAGTGTTACTAATGTGATGGTGTAGGTGGGATGCAGCAATGAAGAAAATGCTAGGCGTGTAGTCCAAGGACTTTAAATTTCAGTCCTTGTCCCACTGTTTGCCAGCTGTATGACCATGCCTAAGTCACTTAATTCAGTTAACCAAACATGTACTGAGTGTGACTACAGAGCTTGACCACAACTAAACAATGAGGATTTACAGGTTATTATGTTAAGGAATTTGAATTTTTTCAAAGGACTGTAAGGAGCCAGAGAACCATCTTGAGCTGGAGAATGACATGATCAGATGTATACACTAGAAAGATCTCCCTGGTGTTGGTGTATAAGATGGATTGGACAAAGATAAGGATAGACAAGGAAACCAATCAGAAAACTTCCACAATTTTCTAAACAAGACTATGAATATAAGAACTAGGGAAATGATAACAAGGTCACAAAGGAGGTGATAAATATGAGGTGTGTTAAGAAAGTAGAAAATGGAAGACATTGTGAAAGCTAGGTATGGAATTGAGGTAGAAGTAGAGGATGATTTACAGATTTTTGGTATAAACTAATCCATAGATATGGGTAGCTTCATTAAGTTAATAAAAGAAAATACCAGATTTTATGCTTGATGTTGATGAATTTGGTTTGGAGAATGCTCAGTTTGAGGTTTTGGTAGAGGATTCTAGATGGAAATATAAGGTGAACTACTTTGGTGTGGATCAGGAGAAAGTATGAGTAAGAGGTAAAGATTTTTAAAGCAATATTATACATAGTAGATGAAATTGTGAACACAGAAAACCTCATGCAGAGAGGGTATACAGAATGAAAAGAGAAGACTGAGAGAACTCACTGGGAACATTAAGCACTTAGGAGGCAGATGGTGGAAGAAAAGCTATGAAGTATAATAAAGAGCTATCAAAGTAGGTGAAGGAGAATCAGAAGAGAATCTCAGGGAAGACGGAGCATGGCCAACAGTGTCAAAGTCACCAAGAATTCACGTATAATAGGAACTCAAAAATGGGTGCCTGTGATGGGTTGACAAGATAGATTGAGAAGTACGTGGAAATATTTTATAAGTTCACTTGTGGAAAAAAAAAGATAAATTATATGGTAGTAATCGCTAGTGAGTGAAGGGATAAGATATTTTTATTCAGATAGAAGAGACTTGAGGGGTGCTTGGGTGGCTCAATCATTAAGCATCTGCCTTTGGCTCATGTCATGATCCCAGAGTCCCGGGGTCAAGCTCTGCATCAGGCTCCCTGTTCGGCGGGAAGCCTGCTTTTCTCTCTCTCACCCCCCCTGCTTGTTTTCCCTCTCTAGCTGTGTTTCTCTCTGTCAAATAAATAAAATCTTTAAAGAAAAAAAAAAAGAAGGAAAAAGAAGAGACTTGAGCCTACTCTTATCCTCATATGCTAGTAAGAAATAACCAGTGAAGGAGAACTTGGATAGAAGAGTCTCTTGATGAGGTTGGAGTCCTTAGGCTGGAACCTTGTTTAAGAAGGTAGTATATACTTTAAGCAGGTCTCTTTTTTCCTCTGAAGAGTAATGGGAGGGAGATGTCTGTGGATTTAATTATCTGTAACAGGATAGGTAAGAATTCATGGGGAATGATACCCAATGACCACTATTGTCCTTACCATGAGGATAGGAAGCAAAGTCATTTGCTATTTGCTACACTATTTCAGAGTGTATAGGAGAAAAGGATAAATGAAAAGTTCAAGGAATGTGGCAATTTGTATTTGCTATGAATTGGACAGGCCCAGAGCAGGGAAATACACAAAGATTATAGTATATCAGTGAAGATTCATCAGGGGTGATGGCAAGGGTGGCATTGATCCAGAGGGTAGTGGATTTTCTCCATGAGCACCAACTGCTGGAGTGTAAATATGCAAAATATGGGTGTGTAGATCGGCCTATTTTGGGGATTTTCTTTAAGGTAGATAGGTAAAGAACCAAGGTAGAAGGAATTCAAGCTGCAAGCTGGAAAGATGTTGATTGATGAACAACAGAATACAGGCTCTATGTGAAAGGACAGAAGTTCACAGACCTGGTATATCTGGAGAAAAGTGATGTATTAAGAGGTAGGATATAACCCGTGAGATTAGAGGATAAGGATAATGGAAAAAGGAAATGAGAGAGCTGGACATTTTGAAGGTTGAGGTTAAAAAGGATGGAATTTAAACTTTGGCATGGAGCAGAACATGGTGTGGCATGGAAGAGCAGTAGGAATGGATTGTTAAGTAGTGTGAAAGAGAGAGATCTTGGACTTAAAGGGATCAAGGAAATCTTAAGCAAGATTATTGAATTAATGGCCCATCAATGGAGGAATATGGCAACATGATGGGGCATGGAGGTGCAGACAGAGATTGCCGAAGTGCCACATAGAGATGGGGTATTACCTTCAAATAACTGAGTTATAGTGTTGGGAGTTTTATGGGACCCCATAAACATCATCCTTTGTTAAAACTGAGTTTGAAACTAATTAAGAAAGATATCAAAATTAAAACAGACAGGCATAAAAAGACTATCTTTATTGCTACTACTGGATTTAAGGGATAATGTGGCCTATATCTACATATAAGTCTGCTATCTAATATGGAACCATAGCCGTAGCCACTCAGGCTTAGGAAGGTGTGGACCCTTGAAGATTTCTGGGGAGTGAGAAGCAGACCCTTTTCAGATTATCAGAAAAAGGAAAGAACACATGCTTTTTGAAGAGACATCAGCTTCTAAAAAGAGGATAGGAAGAGATGGATATATGCATACGCAGGTCCATAGCCAGAATCATAAATCATTTCGATTACCCTACCTCAGGCAGGAGAAAAAAAAAGAGTTTAGGTGTATAAAGCTAGTGATACTTACTCTTCATGAAAGGAAGTTTAAGGACTAAAGACAAAGATTCTTTTTCTCTTTAAAATACTGAATCAAAAAAACAGAAATTGTTCTAAGTGTTCCAAGTAGGAAGAATTTTTCTTTAAATTGAGATCATATTTTTATACAGTGGACATGCAAAATAGGAATCTTGTAAATAAAAGGAAACTTGTAATAGCAAACTTCTCTGCCGTGTGAAAAGGGATAACAATGGTGGTGAATTAAACAGATAATTCAGCACATCCCCCCCCCCCATATATAGCAGCAAGAAAGTAATGTAGATAGTGGTTGATTTAGATGTCAAAAGAAAGTTCTGTGGCGAGGTGGAACACTGAAGTGGTACAGGGGAGCTCGGAGAATGATTCTTTCTCATGGCCTCATGGCATTTATGGTGTGAGAGTATGTTCTCATTTGAATAAACTGAGAATGAAAACATGACTTTCAGAGGCAGCCTTATTTCCATTTAGTAAGAAATAGAACAGCTAAAAAAGTAGAGATTTTAATTTTCCACAATATACAGTTTCCAGGGTCACAATGAAAAGATCTGGCTGGGAAGGAGGACAGTGGGGGGGGTATATGTCAGTGAAAAATGATGGATGAAATGGAGATAACATGGTTAGCTTCTACCATAAGATGGGATGATCAAAGCAGGTCCAGCTTGACCTACCCAGCTAGTGGGTACCTGTAGAGCATCCGTATGGCTCCACTGAAGAGGGAATCTAAATTGTCTCTGTCAGGGATATCTTGGTTGTAAGCAATAAAAACCCTCTGAAACTACTTTAAAGAAAGGGATCAGAGAAAATTTAAGAACCCAGGGGCAACAACAAAAAACAAAAACACAACTGTGTCCCAAGAATTAGAAAAATTGAAGGCTAGGTTTCTCTGTCCATCTCTGCAACAAGTATTCTCACCCCACTTCTGTCAGCACATTTTCTTTGTTCTTTTCATGGAGATAAGGTTTATCTACCTTAGTATATATGAGGTAGGAAGTGGATTCCATGGTTATAGTTCCTCCTTGACTTTTCAGATTCCATGCCCCTCATCCCCCGCCCCCATCTTTTAGCTAGGTTCTCTATGTCCCAATGTCAAATTCCAAGGAAAGATAATATAACTGGCTTACTCTGGGTAATCTATTCAAGATTTAGTCAGCTGTGTCCTGGGATAGAATAAGGGTCACTTGACTCCAACATGGAAGGTTGGTTCACACTTCAACAGGGTCAGTGGGTCAGTTCTCAGAGAAAAAAAAGCATGAGCTAGATATGAGTCAAAGAAGTCTCTATAACACAGACACAGTCTAAGAGAAAAGTATAGATCCTGGGACAGGGAGGACACAGGGAAGATAAGAGGCATGGTCATAGAATCTATCTATTTAGTTATCTCTAAATGCTAGGATGAATTTACCAGTCTTCTCTGCTTAGGGTTGTTATAAGAATTCTGTAAGAGAAGTAATATGAAAGTGGAACATAAATACAATGTTATCTCTTGAGACTGGATTATGTGATTCTCAGTCCAGAAAATTTGAAGTCATCTAGCTGTGTTCTAACCTGGGTTGTTCTTGAGTTCCCTGTCTCTTTCCTGCCTCCAATTACTGGGAATCTTTTGGAGTCACAGTCTTTTGGAGTCACCTCCTAATCACAAGTTTCTGTCTTTATCTTCTTGATAAACATATCTTGATTATTATACTCTATCTTTGTATGCATGCATTTCCAGGCTCAAATAATTCTGCATTTTTTTCCTCTTTATTTTATTTTTTCAGTGTTCCAAGATTCATTGTTTATGCCCCACACCCAGTGCTCCATGCAATACGTGCCCTCAGTACCCACTACCAGGCTCTCCCATCCTCCCACCCCCTTCCATTCAAGATCCTCAGTTTGTTTCTGAGTCCAAAGTCTCTCATGTTTTGTTTCTTTCCCCGAATTACCCTACTTCCCATTTCCTTTCCTTCTTCTACTGTCCTCTATATTACCCCTTATGTACCACAAGTAAGTGAAACCATGTGATATTTGACTTTCTCTACTTGGCTTATTTCACTCAGCATAATATCTTCCAATCCAGTCCATGTTGCTACAAAAGTTGGATATTCATCCTTTCTGATGGAGGCGTAGTATTCCATTGTATATATGTACCACATCTTCTCTGTTGAAGGGCACCTTGGCTCTTTCCACAGTTTGGTGATTGTGGCTATTGCTGCAATGAACATTGGGGTATATATGGCCCTTCTTTTCACTACATCTGTATCTTTGGGGTACAAAGCTGTGATCACCAAGACAGCATGGTACTGGCACAAAAACAGAAAAATAGACCAATGGAACAGAGTCCAGATATGTACCCACAAATCTATGGTCAAATCATCTTTGACAAAGCAGGAAAAAATATCCAGTGGGAAAAGGACAGTCTCTTTAATAAATGGTGCTGGCAAAATTGGACAGCCACATATAAAAGAATGAAACTAGACCATTCTCTTACATCACACACAAAGGCAAACTCGAAATGGATGAAAGACCTCAACGTGAGGCAGGAATCCATCAAAATCCTGGAAGAGAACATAGGCAGTAACCTCTTTGACATCGGCCACATCAACTTCTCAAGACACGTCTCCAAAGGCAAAGGAGACAAAAGCGAAAATGAACTTCTGGGACTTCATCAAAATAAAAAGCTTCTGTACAGCAAAGGAAATAGTCAACAAACACAAAAAGGCAACCCACGGAATGGGAGAGGATATTTGCAAATGAGACTACAGACCAAGGGCTGATATCCAAGATCTATAAAGAACTACTCAAACTCAACATCCAAAAAGAAGATGGACACATCCAGGCTCAAATCATATTCTTCCTTAGAGCCATTAACCAAGACCTTTCCTACATTCTAGGAATGGCAGGATCCCTTCTTTCTCTGCCACCAGGTAGAAGAAGTGATCCTCAAACCCCATGGTCCTTACGGTGGATATTATGCTTTGAGAGTCTCCTGCACGTAGTCTGTAGTACTAACCATACTGTGATTCACAGAGTGAGGCCATTGATGATTAGTGTGCTCCCTCGCCTGCCCATGCTTGAAAGAGCCCCGGTGGTGATCAATGTCCTGCCCTATTCCTGAACATGACCATTCTTGTCTTTTCACTGCATATGTTAGAACCCTGATAGAAGTTCATGCAACTCTTTTCATGAAGAATACACTGAGATAGTGCAGAGTGAGAGGACCAAGAATTAGGACCTTATATCACTAATCCATTCTTGTACCACCCAAAGGCTGGGGGACCTTTGCCTCAGAGTTTAGGACTTTGGAAGAGAGCTACATGAATATACCCTCTCTCCTGTTACCTCTCTACTTCCTCAGTCTCCTCTTGTTTTCTTTATGCAATCATTCTTTATTTTTTCCCCACATGTGGGGTTGCCAATCTGCTTTTGCAGAAAACCCATGAGAAAGGAAACTAGTGCCTCCATATCTGTTTGTGTTACAGACACAATAGTCTAGCTTTCAGGTGAGTAAAAAGTAGATTCTTTCCTCTGCTTTGGGGTTTGTCAGCTCTAAATATGGACAGACTGGCTCTTTGAATGGAATGATGGTAAGAAAGATGCTTTGATTCCAATTCTTCACTGCCCTTCAGCAGTGGGATAATATTCTTCCTGAGATTCCCAAATTCAAACATTTCTTGGTACAGATTGAAGACAATCAGTTTAGTCCCTGAAGAAGGAAAGCATAATTTTCCTATTGACTTCATTTTAAATTTGTATCTTCAGAAATAAAAACCCTGATAATATTGTGTAGGGAGCATTGTGTAGGACTTTTTTGATAGCCTATTTTTATTACAAAGAATGGCATTAAAAAATGGCATTCCCAAGTAGATTCTTTTTGATCCCTAAAGTTTTTATTTGATGGAAGAACGTCTGTTCTGGCACAGAAGATTTGTTCTTTTAGAATATCATGTATGTCCTATGTATGTATGATTGTCATCAAATACCCCCACAGGGACCCGACAGATGAATCTTCCTCTGTGGGGTCCTACCATGTGGTTTTGTTGCTAGCCTTCATGAATGAAGCTGAGGCTAGGTCCTGAAAAAAGGCCCAATCCTTCAACATTACTCTAGATAATATAGTTTGCCTCACATTCTGTCCCTCTTCCTCTTGTGGTTAAATAGTGTAATTGTGCTCAATCTCAATAGTGACTGGAATCCTCTTCTTCAGTCTACTGGAGTGATCTAATGGATAGATGGAAGAGATAAGAAGAGAAGAAAAAAGAGAGGAGGAAAGAAAATTAAAGAGCTCGGGGTTTGAGCTAACTTGTCAATAGGAATTACATTCAAATTGAAAGAAATCCAATGCAGTTTAAAGCAATGAAGCAAATGAACATTCATTTCAAAATAAAAGGATGATCTGCCTCATCAGAGAAAACAGAATGTGTTTATTATGACCTGAATATTTTGTGGAAAGGACAGGTATTTGAGGAGAGTCAAACTCTGCCCACAGCCAGGTTAAATAATATCGGGCTTGAAAAATAAAATAGGTAACTCAATTCTGGTCTTAAAGGAATGTAATTCTTGAGATTAGATTTATGAAAGGAACATATAGAAAACAGCACAAGTAGGTCATGTTAAGCTTTATGTAAGCAGGAGCCAAAATGTGGACTATAAACTGTGGAAAACAGGAGAGAGTAACCCAGGTTGTTTTTTTTTTTCCTTTAAGATGCAGGCTCTCTCATTGGAGAAATATACCTCTTGTTTCAGCTGTGAGTCTGGATTCTTGTGAGTCAGCAGTTTTGTTTCTGGTGTGTCAATAGCTATTGCTATCACAGAGCTGGTGGCCAATACCCATGGGTAATCCTTCTCTGTAAAGTCCACTCTTGGCAGAATGCCGGGTTTCTGATCCTTTTTTTTTTTTTTTTTTTTTTAAACTAACTTGCTTCCCGTACAGCTTCAGCCATTTCAACTTCTTGGGTTTTTGTTGTTGTTGTTGTTCTTGAGCTGTTCACTGTAGGGCTTATGATCAACAAGATCATACTGAAAGAAAGAAAAATAAAAGGAAAGAGAGAAAGCTAAAATTCAAAGCCTTTGCTTATAAGCTCCTATACAAAGTTCTAGGATATTTAGAATATTCTGCACAGTGTGTGGTGGTAATTGATAATGGTGAAGCTGTACAGTAGCTTTAAGTGGATGTCAATAGAATAAGAAGATACTATCTGCTCCCTATTCAGTTTCTAATTCTCTATCAGTCCTGCTCTCTTGGCTGCTCCAAAGCTGCTGTCTCCTCCAGGTGATATTTAAGCCTGTCCCTGTCCTCCTCTCCCATACCTTATGAGAAATGGTTGTGCCATCTGCACTGTCAGGAGGCTGTGGAGTAGGGATTACGGCTCAATGAGTATACAAATGTGCAGCTGGACTACAGCCCCTTCCACAAGGCAGCTGGAATATAAATCACAGTGAGCTCATACTTCTCAAGTAGTGGGCTGCCATTGAGGGGCTGCCATGCATAAGGGACTGGAGAAAAATAGAAGAATGTGAGAAAGGTCTCAGTGGAAATAGGTCCTGCAATATGTGGAGAGGTTGGCTGGAAAGACAGAGCCAAGAGTAGCATGTTCTGAAAAACCTAATAGCTTGGGCTCTTGCAGATCATGGAACAAAGCAAAGCACAACGTGGGGTTTATTGAGTTTTAGTACATTTGCTTCCTTTTGAGCTGATGGGAGTCTCTTAGGATCTCTTCCACACACACACACCCCGCTGCCTCTCTCAGCACCTCCCTTTTGCCAGGCGCCCTGCAAGGTTCTGGAGCCACAACTGTAGTTCTTGAAGCAAAAGGACTCTCTGCCCTATTTTTGATGGTGGAGGGGCATGGGGTTGGTAGTGGTGTTAGGGACACAGACTTTATAATAATGACAGTTATAATAAATCAAAATGCAATGTGATGACTTGTAATGGAAATAGATACCAAAATCTGTGAGATATCACGGGGCAGAGTAGGTTAAGTTTACTTTGGCTTAGTTTTTCAGAGGTAACATTTGAATGAAATTGTCCAGCATAAGTGGACATTCCATAGGGAGATCAGGATGCAGCAGAGAAATAGTGGATGGAAGGCTGGGAGTAGGAAAGAGTGTGCATTGATTCTCTTTTGTGACCAACATTTTAATCAGCCCAAATTAGTGAATGTTTTTCTTCAACCTCTCTTATTAAAGCCATTGCAAATTCTACTTGTGAACTTGTCTTTCACACAACTGGCTTCACCCTAGACACATCTGGCCCATGTACCCCTGGCTCTCCATGAAAATAAATATAAATTTAACTACTTTTCTTCCTTTTTCTTCTCTCTCTCTCTCCCTCCCTCTCTCTCTTTCTCTGTGTGTGTGTCTCTCTTCCATGCACATGCACACACAGACATACACACCAAGGAATGTGGGCAGCCTCTAGAGACAGAAAAAGCAGAAAACTAAACCAAAAAGATTCTCTTTAGAGTCTTCAGAAAGGAATGTAGCCCTTCTGATACTGAAACCTGATTTTAAACCCAGGGAGACCCATTTCGAACTTCAGACTTACTGACCTGTAAGATAATAACTTTCTGTTGTTTTAAGCCATGAAGTTTGTTGTACTTTGTTGCAGCAACAATAGGAAATTAATACAGATAGTATCCGGAATGATGTGCTACTATAACAAATGATAATGGAGAACTGGCCTTTGGATCAGGCAATGGACAGAGGCTGGAATAATACATTCTTAAAAATAAAAAAGTGTATGTTAATGATTCTGCTAATGAGAACTCAGAAATCAGTGAGGAGAATGGTAGAAAAGGCATGTAGTCTTAGAGAATACCTAAATTGTTATGAAAAGATTATTGGTAGAAATATGGGTGTTGAAGTCACTGCCAGGGGAATGAGGACTTGAAACCAAAATGTATAAGCAGTGAACTTAGATATTTAACTAAGGAGATATTCAAGCCAGCTGTTGAAGGCATTGATTTCTCTTGCTGCTTATAACAAATTATAAAGAGAAAGGGATAGCTTGAGGGAATAATTGTTAAATAAGAAGGAGCCGGGCCTTGATAATTTACAAGACTCTCAGCCTATTCTGGATTACAAAAGACAGTAAAATTTGGTGATTCACTGTCAGGAAAATATGCTCTTGGAGAGAAAGCCGAGGATCTTGCTTTTGCTTGTGCCTCTGAAGGTTAGAATATCTAGTTACACCAAGGGCTCTTCTAAGAGATGAGGCATGTGAATCCCCTTAGCCATCTCAGGAGAAACCAGCAATGTAAATGAAGTTATCTAGGGAAGATTTGTGAGGGAATCTCTTAATGGAGTGTGTTCTCATGACATATACAGGAGATACACAAACTATTTGAGAATTTTGTACCATTAGAAGCACTGCTACCTTGCACTGAAAAGGGCAGATGGGGTACAAAATGAAAGAAGGTCATTGTACCCCGAGAATTCTGCAGGCAAGAAACTGGCTGATAAAATTACTCAGCTGTAAGTCCCTGTGATCTTTCATGAAAATGAAAGGAAGACTGAGCTGGTGGAGCCTTTAGACCAAAGTGCAGAGCTGAGAGTCACCAGGGATGATTCCTAGGTTGTGAAACCAAATGGAGGTTTCCTGGTTGGATTTTGAAATTGCTTGGTAATGGCTATCCACCCCTCCCCCTTTTTTTTCTTCTTCACTTCCTTCTTTTTTTTGCAAGTAAATGTCTGTAACTGTTATCCTATGCCTTTCCCCACATTGTCTTTTGGGAGCAGATAACTTGGTACTTGTGTTTCACAAATTGATAGATAAATGGATTATACCTAGACTTTCACCCATACCTGATTGTGATGAATTAGGATCAGCTTTTGGTTTCACTGATTTGTTGTTGTTGTTTTCAATTTCATTGGTTTCTGCTCTGTTTTTTTAATTTTATCCTTCTGTTAGCTTTAAGCTTGTATTGTTCATTCTGTGTTTTCCTAAAGTAGAGCCTCAGGCTATTGATTTTCGATCTTTCTTCTTTTCTAATACACAGTTAGTGCTAAAATTTTTCCTGTAAGCAGTGCTTTCTCTGCATCTCACAGACTTTGGTTAAGTTGTCTTTTCATTTAGTTAAAAATATTTTTAGTTAAACTTGAGGTTTCTTCTTTGACTGATGTGCTATATTGGAATATGTAGTTAAATTTTCAAATATTTGGAGATTTTCCAGTTAGAGTTCTATTGCGGATTTCTAATTAAATTTCATCATAATCTGAGAACTTCTTTACATGAATTTCTCTTCTTTTAAATTTTTTAAGCTATGCTTTATGGCCCAGAATGTGGTCTATCTTGGTTTATATGCGTGAATGTGGTTAAAATGTATATTCTGTTGTTGGATGCATATTCTATAAATGCCGATTATCGGGTTGATTTATAATGATGTTTAGGTCTTTGCTGATCTTTATATATTTACTGATTACCGGCTTGCTTGATTTCATAATGCTGAAACAGTGGTGTTAAATATATAAATATAAAAAAATATAGATATAAAGTGGTGCAACTATAATAGTGGATTTGCTTACTTTCTTCAGTGATACCAGCTTTGGACACTCTCTTGTCCTGTGCACACACATTTAAGATTGTTCTGTCTTCTTGGAGAATTGACTCTTTTTTGTTATAAGATCCCCCTCTTGATCCCTGATAATTTTTCTAGTTCTAAAGACTGATCTGGCTGATATTAAAATGGCTACTCCAGTTTTCTTTTGATTATTGTTAGCATGGTATATCCTTTTTTTCCCCATTAAAGAAATTTTATTTGAGTATTTATGTTTAAAATGTATTTCTTGTAGACAACATGTAGTTGTTTAATTGGGTCTTTCTCTTAAATCCCTTCTGACAGTCTCTGTCTTTTCATTAATATATTTAATTCATTCACATTTAAAAACTAAATCACTACTGATTTAATTGAATTAATATCTATCATATCTGTAACTGTTCTCTGTAAGTTGCTTTTGTTGTTTTTTATTCCTTTATCTGTTTTCCCAGTTTTAGTCAAACATTTTAAATGATTCTGTCTTAACATATCAATTACACTTATATAAAAAAAAAAATTAGTGGTTGTCCTTGACTTTGCAGTATACATTTTGACTCAGTCCATTTTCACAAGGCACTATGATGTTTCACCTAGAGTATGACTTCATTATGACATCCACTATGACATTGTTGTCATTCATTTCACTCTGTAGGCTATGATCGCCCATATCAATTAAGAACAAAGAAATTTAAGGCTTTGTTTTAACTTTATTCCCTTTCCGATGCTCTTCATTGCATTATATAGATGTATGTTTGGATGCGTATCATTTTCCTTCTCCCTAAAGAACTTCCAAAACTTCTTTCAGAGATGTGACAAAGATACATTTCCTCAATTTTTGTTTGTTTAATGAAGTTTCTATTTCTCCTTCACTTTTGATAGTTTCACTGGCTATTGGATTTTAGGTTGGTGTTTTTTTCTTTTAACACTTTAAATATTTCAATTCACTCTCTTCTCACTTGCCTGGTTTCTGATGAGAAGTCCACTATAGTTCTTAGTGAAGGTGACATTTCTTCTGATTTCTTTTGACATTTCCTCTGTGTCTTTGGTTTTCAGAAGTCTGAATATGACATGCTTTGGTACAGTGTTTTTGTTATTGTTCTTATTATTATTTATCTTGCTTAGTATCTTCTGAGATCACTGGATCTATCATGTGGTATCTTTACTAAATTTTGGAAAGTTCATTATTTCTTCAAACATTTCTTCTGCTCTTTTCTCCCTTTTCGCAGCTTCCGGTATTCTCATCACTTGCATATGTCACATCTTCTGTAATTGTCCCACATTTCTTGGATGTTCTATTATAGGTTTGTTGTTCTTTTTTTTTTTTCTCTTGCCTTGTAGTTTGAGAAGTTTTTCTGATTCAAATGCTGTCTTTGTTTCTTCAAAGTTTTCTCTTTCCCTTCTTTCTTTTTCATGCTTTGTAATTTTTTGCTACAGTCTGGACACGTTGTATCAGATAACCCAGGACTGAGGTATATAGGTCACTAGTGAGAACATTTATGTTAATCTGATTATAAATTTCTCTATGCTCAATATTTGTTGGGTAAGAGCATATATGGCTATAGGTGCCTTCCGACTTCAGATTCCTCTGGTGTCCTTGTTACTATTTCTCCTCTTGATTTTGGGATGCCCTAAGCACTCCTCTTAAGAGAGAGTCTACATATTGCAATTCTTTTAGCTGTAAACCACTGTTCTCTTGATCCCCATTGACGTATGGTCTGATACTGGGGAGACAAAGCATTCCATAATCCCACCTCTAAATCTCAGTCTTTTACTAGGCTTGTGGTTCTGGATTGTGACTCTCAAAAGTGTTTTTCCCAGTGGTGTAGATTTTTTTTTTTTACCCTTAAAGTGAGACAAGTTTAGAAAGGGTTAGAGTGGGGAGGGGGGGATGCTCTTACCCAGCTGGGAAAATATTTTTCCCTGGAGTGTAGGTCTTCATGATAGAGAACACTCTGGGTGCATTTCACATTGATATTCTCCTCTCTCCACCCCTGAGAGAGCCCAAGTGTATTTTTCTTGGCTCTTCACTGTGAGAACCTGGAGGGATGCTGGAAGTAAAACCCATGAACATATGGTGAGCCCTTAGACTGAGAGCTCTTAGGATTTTCTCATTCTCATGCTAATCCACACTAAACTATCAACAGTTCATCAAAATTACCATTTAAGTGTTCCTATCAGTTGCCCCAACAGTTTCTGTTTCAGGTAAGCAGATCTTGGATGTGTCTCTGAATGAGCCTGAGTACACAGATTGTGGGGTGGAAGCCCTATAAACTCAGTTCTTTCTTGGTTTTAAGAAAAGTCATTGATTTTCAGTTTGTCAAGCTTTTTTTTTCCATAAGGACAATGTGACAGTTGCTCAACTTTTACCTGTTGGAGCTGAAAGGGGAGGTTGTTACTGTTATTTTTGTTATTATTACTATCCCAACTCTTTTTTAGTTTAAGGGAGATGAGTTAGAGCTGCTACTTTCTATTTCCCAGTGGTAAAATTCATTTTAGCATTTAGTGTGCCAAAAAGAAAAGATCAGATTTTGGTCATTTATTCCCCTATAAGCATTGATTTGAACCTGATTTATCCTCAGAATGACTATATACATATTGGAAAAAAAAAAAAAAAGTTTTGTTTTGCCTCTCTGGATATCAGCTACCTAGCAATCCCATCTCTTTGGAATGCAACGGAAAACCAGAAAATAAGCAAAAAAGTCTGCTGAATAGTTAACGTCACAAATGCAAGTGCTGAATTTCTTAAAATATAATTTTGATAGAAACAAAACTATATGCAATGCATACATAAGTTATGAAGTATAATGATGCTGTCATCAACTGTGGGTCAGCTAGAGCATTACCAGTACTTCCAGAGTTCTCTCTCATCTTCAGGACTGCTCACCTCCTGGAGATGACTGCTCTCTGAAGTTTTAGGCATATAATTCATCTGTTCTTTGAAAACCATTTTCTTGTATAACTATTCCCAAACAATGTAATCTTGAGTGTTGTTTGGTTTTGGGTTTTATTAAAATAACATATCATGTTATATGTAGTCTTCTGGACTTGCACTTTTCATTTAATTAGTTACATGTACTCTCTGTGCCCAGTGACCCCCTCTGCAAAACAGAAGTAATAAGAGCACCTGTCTCACCGTATTTTTATAAGAATTAAATAAGTTAATATTTGTAAATCACATAGAATAGTACTGGGCATATAGCTCATGCTTTGTATGTTTGTTAAAGAAGAGATACATGTATTCATTTACACAGTTGATGTATTTGGAGTCGTCCATTTTTACTACCACATAATATTATATTTTACATATGCCATAATTTATTAATCCATTGATTGGCATTTGATGATTTCTAGCTTTCTGCTCTTAACTAATAATACTGACCTGAACATTTTTATTCATGTGTTCTCATATGCCTCTGTGAGAGTTTCTCTGGGGATATATCAGTAGTAGAATTGCCATATCATAGGACTTAAGCATATTCAGCTTGACAAAATAACACCAAAGTGGTTGTATACATTTATACCTCTATTAGGAGAACATAAGAGGTCTTTCTGTTTTACTTTCTTCCTATCACTCGGTATTACTAAATTTAGTAGGTTTTGCACTCTGGTCAGGATAAAATATTGTTTATTTTGTGCATTTCCAGAATTTCTAGTGATATTGAGCATTTTTTTCTTTTTTTTTTTTTAAGACTATGAGAGAGAGAGAGAGAGAGAGAGAGAGAGAGAGAGAGAACACGCACGAGGTGGGGAGAGGAGCAGAGGGAAACGTAAGCTCTCTGCTGAGCAGGGATCTGGGCACAAGAGGCTAGATCCCAGGACCCTGGGATAATGACCTATGTCTGACGCTTAACTGACCAAGCCACCCTAGGCATCCCAACACTGAGCATTTTTCAAATGTTTGTCCTTCAAGTTTCTTCTGTGGTAAAATAACTATGCTGTTTGCCCACTTTTCTCTTCGTGTGTGTATATGTATGTATGATTTTTTTGTATTTTATATATCTCCATATTTTTCTTTTGTCAGATGTTGTAATAATCTCACATTCTATGCTTTGTCTTTTTGCTTACTTTGCAATTTATTTGAAAGAGAAGGCCTTAAGTGTAAAGTGGTCAAATTAATATTTTTCATATGCTTACTGCTCTTTATATCTTCTTTAGGAAATTTTTTAGCACAAGTTATAAATATAATCTCCTGTATTCTAAAATGTTTAAAATTTTCAGTTTCACATTAAAGTCTTGTAATTCACGTTATATAGGGTATGGGGTATAGATATAATTTTCTTTTTCTCTAGGTGAATGTGCATGTAGCCTAATATCTCTAATCCCTATATGTATCGAACCACTCTTTTTTTCCATTGATTTGCAGTCATACCCAAGTCATATATAAAGCTTTCATATTTGCAGATGTTTACTTTTTAGTCCTATATCCTGTTCTTTTTGTTAAATTATAATTTTTTAAACATTTTGTTTTCTTAAATAATACACCTAAAGTGGGGCTCATTTACAACCCCAAGATCAAGAGTTGCATGCTTTACTGGATGAGCAAGCCAAGAACCCCTAAAGTATCAGTTTTAATATCGATACCATACTAACTTAATTACACAGTTTTAAACACATCTTGATATGTGTGTTTTTCTCTTCTGACTATTCTTCATTATCCCTTATTTGCTCTTCTTTTTTTGTTTTGTTTTTTGTTTTTCACTTCTTTTATTAAAAAAAGTTTTATTATTTGCTCTTCTATATAGATTTTAAAATAGGCTTTCTAAGAACTTCAATATTTTATTGGAATTACATTGAATATAAAGATTGATTTGAGGAAGAGTGATATAATACTGAGACTTCTATCCACAGACATGGTGTGTGTGTGTGTGTGTGTGTGTGTGTGTGTGTGTGTGTGTGTGTATTTAGGTTTCCTTTAGTATCTTAAATAAAGTTTTACATTTTTTCCCATAAATATTTTACAAATCCTTGATAAGTGCCTCCTTTTTTTTTTTTTTTTTTTTTTTTGCTTTGTTTTTTGCTATTGTAAAGAATATCTTTAAATGAATTTTAAAAAACAATTGCTTCTGGAATATAGACATCATACTGTTTTGTGTATTAGACATTTAGCAAATTTGTTAAACTTTTAGAAAGAATTTGAACAACATCTCTGTAAATTATCATGTGTTTCTCTGTAAATAGTTATATCATCTGTGGAAAGTGATTGTTTTGCTCCTTTTCCAAATTCTTCATTTTATTGCACTGGCTAGAACATTCAGTCAAATACTAAACAGAGTCAGGTATAGTTCTATCCTTTTTATGGCTTCAAATGGACTTCTACATATTCCATATATAAGAATGCTGTATCTGTAGACTTGGCGTGGGGAGCCTCTTTCTGATTAAGAAGGTTCCATTCTGGGCACTTGGGTGGCTCAGTGGGTTAAAGCCTCTGCTTTTGGCTCAGGTCATGATCTCAGGGTCCTGGGATAGAGGCCCGCTTTGGGCTCTCTGCTCAGCAGGGAGCCTGCTTCCTCCTTTCTCTGCCTGCCTCTCTGCCTACTTGTGATATCTCTCTCTGTCAAATAAATAAATAAATAAATAAAAATCTTTAAAAAAAAAAGAAGGTTCCATTCTGGTTTGTTGTTATGTTTAGGTATTGAATATTATCGAATGCTTCCTTCCACATCTGTTAGCCTTCTAATATAGTTGTACTGCTTTAATGTGTTAATTAAAGAATTTGCTTTTAGATTTTCTGAAGTTAAACTCTCCTGCACTCCTGGAACGAAGAAGACTTGTTTATGACATATTTTTTATATATGCCTGGATTAATTTTTACAGTATTTGGTAGAAATATTTTAAGTTCTTTGAATAGTTATATACCTTTTCACAACTTCTATTTTTCTACGATTTTGCCTAATTAAGATACTTTTTCTCAGTTTTGGTCATTAAGTTACTCACACCACTTTCTTATTGCTTTTAATGTCTGAAATTTTTAAACAGTTAACCTCTATCATCTGTCTTAGTGTCATTATTCTTTATTAATCTCACCAGGAGATTTTTGTCTCCTTCATTGGCCTTTTCAAAGAGTTATTTAATTTTAATTCTTACCATTTATTATTGTTTTCTGTATCATGACTGCTTGTTGTTATCTTTATTATTTCTCTCCTTCTACTTCCTAAGTATTTATTTTGAAGTGTTCTTCCAATTCTCACCACTGCTTTTTATATATCAGATCTTCTCACTGAGGCCATTTTCCTTATTCTGAACATATATCCTTTGGAAGTCTCTCTTTTTTTTTTTTTTTTTTTTTTTTTTTTAAATTTTTTTTTCCCAGTGTTCTAAGATTCATTCCCCATTCCCCACACCCAGTGCTCCATGCAATAGGTGTCCCCAGTACCCACCACCAGGCTCTCCCATCCCCCCACCCCCTCCCTCCAAGTCCCTCAGTTTGTTTCTGTGTCCAAAGTCTCTGTTGTTTCGTTTCTCTCCCTGGATTACCCTACTACATGGAAGTCTCTTTAATGAAAGCCTGCTGGTGGTAAACTTGCTTAGGTTTTGTTTACTTGAAAGTGTCTTTATTTTTTTCTCAGAACTTCATCTATTATTGCATGTCTTCTAACTTCCATTATAGATAGCTCTTGAGAAGCCTGCTTTAAATCTTTCATTCTCTTATAGATAATTGGTCTTTTTCCCTGACTTTTTTTTGTCTTTGGTGTTCATCTGTTTTACTACAACATAGTTACATAAGGGTTTCTTTGTATTTATCTTGCCTGTATATGTTATTCTTTATCTCTGGATTCTTGATGTTCATAAATTCTAGAAAATTATCAGTCAATATTATTTCAAATATTTCCTTTCTTTCTTTTCACTGATCTTTTGATGAAAAATTAGGCCTTTTCTTTCTATCCTCCTTGCTTCTGGTTTTTTTTTCATAGGGCTCCTTGTTCTTGTCCTTCTGCTGTTTTCTGAGTAAGTCTCTCTTCTGTGTGCTTTTAATTTCAGTGATTCTATTTTTCACCTCTAAAAATCCTATTTATTTTATTTCATAAAATTTCCTGGTAATTTCTAATTGGATTTTGTTCTATGTTTATTTTATTGTATCCTCTTTTTAAGATTTATTTTACTTATTATTTAGAGAGAGAGAATGTGAGTGGGAGGGGCACAGGGAGAGGGAGCGAGAATCCTCCATCAGACTCCTTACTGAATATGGAACCCAGCATGGGGCTTGATCTCACAACTCTGTGATCACTACCTGAGCCAAAACCAAGAGTTGGTCACTTAATAGACTGAGCCACCCAGGCACCCCTTTATTATAACTTTTAGATAAACATCTTATTTGGTACTTAGTGTAGAGTCTTAATTTGCTGGTTCTGGTACCTAAAGTTTTTGAGGTTCTAAAGTCTTTGATTCAGCTTTTTATACCTAGTAGCTTGTTTCCATGAATATCTGATGACTTTGTAAAAATTATTAATCCAGACTTGGTTTCCATTAATCTGTTTTAATCCTGGGGGTCTCATTTTGTTTTGCTTTCAACCCAAAATCTTGTTTTCCAGACAGGATTTTTATTGATATCTTTCAGAACATGGAGGTCACTACTAAGACTACTTTAACCCCATTAGAAAATCCTGTCTTTTTCTCTTTTCTTTTCCTTTCTCTTTTCTTTTTTTTCCTTTTCTTTCCTTTCCTTTTTCTTTTTCTTTTCCTTTTCCTTTTTCTTTTTCTTAAGAGAGAGAGAGAAGGAGAGAGAATGTGAAGGGGCAGAGGGAGAAAGAGAAAGAGAACCTTAAGCAGGCTCCACATTCAGTGTGGAACCTGACACTGCTCAATCTCATGACCCTGAGCCAAAATCAAGAGTTGGACATTTGACCAGCTGAGCCGCTCATGTGCCCCGAGAAGGGCTTGTCTTAATGCTGGTATCTCAAGTTGAGCTCCATCCCACCTAAGCCCCATACCCTGTAGCACACCCTAGCTGCAATCTCATTGTTCTGGGCTGTTCTTGGCATTTGTCCCCATGGTACATCTGAATTTGCCATTGGCTTCAGCTCATCGGTTGGATTTCAGGACCTCCCAGTCCTAACTTCTATGAAAGCCTAGCAGTGCTTTTTAAATAGTGTTATAGTTTATATAGGGTATAGTTCTCTAATAGTGGAAAGGCTTTCCGGGTGTCTTGTCACCATAACATTAATACAGTCACTATCTTTTTTATTCACTTTACTCTTAGTGGAGTCCTTATACCCTTATTTTGTACTCATTTCTTTATATTTTATGCTTAATTATGTAATTTTCTAAATAGCAGCTGATTCAGTGCATTAATATGAAGGGATGAAGAAGGGTTTCTAGAAGTAAACAGGAAAGAAATATAAAGAGAAAACAAAAACAAAAACAAAATAGGAAAAACACCAAAAAATTGGAATAAGAACTCAGAAATGACCAAGATTTGAGTCTGTTTGGTAAGGGGATAAATAACCCACAGGTATAACTGCAGAGACAGGATGGCATGGGTTGGGGCACACATAAGCAGGGCCCATCCCCTAACTTAACAGGCCCCTTTGTCTAGCCCCTAACCTGAATTTTCCTGAAATAACAGAGGAAAAAACTTGAACTTGCTGGAAATAGGATAGAACATCAGTGATATAAATTGTAAAACATTGGGTGATGATTCTCTCTTTATGTAATTGTTAAAAATCACAACGTTTTTATAAAGGGAAAAAGCAAAATCCTGAGTGTCATCTTTTGGGGAAAACAACTCATACCACTCTGCCTTCTCTCCATAAACGTTGCTAGTTCCTTGAAGTCATCATGTAACTATAGTACAGTATGATCATTTGATGTCTGTTTTATGATCCTGAAGAAGGGTTAAATCATGTTATGTGCATTCTGTTAAAGGAATAGGAAAGTGCATAATGCCTTTTAGAAAAATTTCTGCCCAAGAAAGCAAAAACAGGCAACTTACAAAGGCTTTTCTGGAAATGTCAGGAAAAAAAATTTTTTTTGGATATTTCTGGATGAATTTTCTAAATTCATGATTTAGATTCTAAATGATGATTTAATTATGCACTTTTTACCTAAACACCTTTCTATCAGTTTTTGCATGATAACATGCTACCTTGAAATTTAGTGGCTTTAAACAACTGGGATTTTTCTTTTTTTTTCTTTTTCAGTTTTCAACTTGGGCTGGGATTAGCTGGCAACTTACTGGTCTCAACTGGGTTCTCTCTCCTACTTCCGCTGGCAGTCAGTGCCTCACTCACGTTGTCAGGGGTTGCTGGTGGTAGACTGAGCTAGTGGGCCGTGCGGCTCTTATCCAGCGGGTTAGCTGACCTGGTTCATGTGGTCATGATTTCAGGGCTCCCAAGGGCTCTTAAAGCACAGGCTCAGAACTTGGGCAGCATCACTTTTAGTCAAAGCAAATCACAAGGCCAGCCAGATTCAAGGGCTAGGGAAGTAGACATCTCTTTATGGGAGGAGCCGCTAAGTGTCATGGCCAGTTTTGCAACCTAGCTGTACTCCTTCGATACAGCAGAGAACCCTCTACCTAACTGCAGGCTCTGCAGTCCCTCCTGGGTCCTTCCTCAGGACTCTGTCACATTGCCTCTGCTCCTGCACGCCCTCCCTTATAAACACTGGCTCAGGTGAAGCCTTGACATTAATTCTGATGGTAATTCTAGGTGAGTATGGGGAGGATTCAGACAGCAGGACCCGATTGCAAAAACTGCTGGCTCTTCAGCATTTTCTCTTGATCTGGAGAAGCTCTCTGATGTGAGACCACTACTTCCTCTGTAAGTTGTGAGTTGTTGGCAGTTCCATGGGAGAGCCAAGAGGCATGCCGTGTGTAAGTTCATTTGTCTGAACAGGCGCAGCATGCTGCCCAGCAAGGGTAAGGGATCGTGGGGGGAGGGGAGCATAAGGACATAACCTCCCCACTTCCAGACCTGCTTGCGTTCTGCCTCTTCAGATTGCTCTCCCCCTTTCCCCACACTGGGTAACACCACATGGTGGGAAATCGCAACTTGTCACTTCTTTGAGTGTGATAACAAAATCTTGGTTCCTTGAATAGAACAGTTTAATGTTAATTTGCAGGCAAAGAGGAACTGTAGAGATGTGTGTGTGTGTACACGTGCATGTGCACAAATGTTTGTGGGGGTTGAGGTTGATGTTCCTGAGACTGGATTCAAACTAAATCATGCTACATCTGTGCTAGAAGAGACATTCACCTAAAATCTTCCCAAATCCTCCTCCCACAGGATAAGCGCCATCAGACTGTCATCCCTACCTCCGTCCCTGGCCTCGAATTTCTTCCCTCTCTCCAGCTGAAATCCAGAGAGATCCTCTTCAAATTTCCTCAGGCACATCCACCCCCACAATGTAACTCTAATTTTCTCTAGTTACAGTTGGCAAACTCTGCCCTTAAAGTTTCTTTATGTCTCCCCTCTTTCTACCACCTTGAATCTTGTCTTCCTTTTTCTTATTTTGTGTACATTGTGGTAGTTTTTTCCTTCTGTAACACACTTCTAAATAAACAAACAACAAAGGGAGATGGAAGAAATAGCAAAATGCTAAGCAATATTTTTGACAGGTTTTTGTTCCTTATCAGAGCATTAAGAATCTAGCTATAGGCAATTCTGTTGTAGGTAATGTACAAAGCAGGTTACACAGATATGATCCCCAGTACTAGAAATTTAATTCTTCTAAGGTATGTTCTCCTTGTATCTCTCCTAAATTCAGAGTAGCTTATGGGCAGTCATTTTATATTAGATTGAATTGTGTGAAATTGTAGGTGCTCAACAATTATTGACACCCAGAAATGGCAATTTTATATGATTCAAGCTATTTTGTAAGTCCACTAAGATTTTTGATTAATTATTTGGTGAGGCATTCATCTGCTCAGTCTAGATTAAACCAGAAAAGAAATCACCCCTTTCCCATCTTGCCTCCACTATTGCCATAGCTTCCTATATGGTTTCTTTGCTTATGTCTGAACCCCCATCTACCTTCTAATGAAATCACTTAAAACATCAGTGATGCCTTAGGATACAAAGTAAATATTTAGCCTGGCATGCAGGTCTCTTCTCCTGTGAGACGCCTGTCTACTTCTGCAAACACTTATGCCATCACCTGTCCGATATACCTTTGGCTGTAGCCACAGTTCCCCAAGAGCTAAGCCGATGAAACACATCAGGGCTGCCCCATACCCAATGGTTTTGTCTGTGGTCCCTTCTGCCAGAGTGCTTGTTCACCACTTCTTTTGAGAAACCCCACATACCCTGGGAAGCCTCAATTCTAACTTGACCTACTCCACAGCGGAGTCATTGCTCCTTTCCCTAGATTCCCGTTAGGTGGTACGCTTAAAACTGTTATGCCATTTTCCCATGATAGTATACATATTTGTGAGTACGTACGCTTTGATGGTTTTGAGTCCTCTAAAAACTTGGCCTGTATTTAATCCTCTCTATATCCCTTGCATTGCCTGGCCCATGGCAAATGCCCCATCAGTGTTGGTGAAATGGATTCCCTGTCTGCAAAAATCATCAACATTTTCATTTCCTATTCAAGCTGGAGAAGGGGACTTGGAGGCAATCAAGTTGCTAATATTAAAGTTAATGAGCTTGCAAACAATTTAAGTTTGGATAGAGAGAAAATACTCAGGGCAGTTTTGTTTTCCCTAAACCTTTACCTGTCGCAGCTGTGATTAGTTATTCTAGAAAAGATTAATATATCTTTAATCCACTGACATCACATATTTCTCACTTATTTTAAGCAGCAGAAGACACCTTTCAGATTTAATGTTGAAACACGCAATAATTTCTATTTAAACATCACTTTATAAGCAATGAATTTTTGTTTTCTCCATTAATCAAATTTAACTTAATCCTCAAAGTACCTCAGGGGAATGCAACTGGCCAAGAATACAGTGGTTTATTTAGGTGATGAAACTCCTGCTTAGTTTTGAGTGAATGAGATTTTAAAATTCAGATTCAGTTTGGTTTAGAGCTAACACTAAGTTCTAAACCCTGAATCTCAGGGTTCTTTTGCTCTCTTTGACTGCTTGGTCTTAGCAAATGCCTGAGAAAGCTGTTTCGAAGTTGGAAGAGTTCTGCTGCAGGAGGGGCCTAAGCTGCTGAGGTTGTGGCAAAGCTTTCTATGGTTCTGCCAAGGCCAGTTAGAAGCCCTGGGACCTGGGATACAGAAGAGCAAGGGTCTGACCCAGTGGGAGGCTGCAGCCTGATTCTGCATCTTTTTCTGAGATGGCTGGAGGAGGGGTTGGGGCTGTGGGCACACAGGGTAGCTGCCGCCGGAGGGAGGTGCCAACAGCAGCTGCCACAGCAGTGGGGCAGGCTGAGGGAGCGCCATTGCCAGCAGCTCACAATGCCCTCTTCTCCCCACTCAGCAGTAGCTCCGAGGCAGAAAGCAACAGAACAGTGTCCCAAAAGGGATCTGTGTGACTGCTCATTTTGTGCAGTGTTTTTCCATTCTGCCCACTACATTTTTATTGAAGGAGTACAGAAACTATTATTTAGGCTATAGCTCTGGCACCCCTGGGGGGGGGGTAGGGGAGAACCTGCCCCACCCTACCCGGTATTCACCATCATTTCTCACTCACTTCAAATAATCTGGATTATTTCTTGGAGAAGGAGGGCAGGGGAAGAGAGTGAATATTGGAAGTTACATCGATGGTAGGATTTCTAAAGCTTGGAGTTTAAACCATTTGGTATCTTGGGTTGGCCTGAAGGAACTGGACATCATTGTGTATTTTTTAAAATTTTACTTAAGCAAAAAGCATGTAGGAGTTACAGACTCCCAAGTCCACAAATTCAAATGTGCCAAAATATAATCTATTTTTTATAACGTAGATCAATTATATCAGACTTCCACTGATGAAGAAATTTAGTATCGAGTGGTTCAAGATAAACTCAGTTAATCCAGAGTTTCTCCCCCTCCTATCTCTCTCCTCAGAGGCTTGTAAGTTTCCAGGATCCTATGTGCTATTGGTGAGTGTAGTTGAGGTCGTGTCTGGTCTTCGGTCTTTGCCACATTTCCCTGGCATCCACTAAGAAGTTTGTATCCTTACATGGTCTGGAGTGAGAGTATTCCACTCAGATCATTCTGTCCCCTTCTCATGGAAACTGAGAGGCTGCTGAAATTCACCAGTCCCTTGTGGGTTCCTTTCTCAGGTTTCTTTGGTACCTGAAAAAAATTCCATATGCTTCCCCAAAGATTTTTCAACCATGGGGAAATCCAGGGAGGGGGGAACTACTTCAGGAACTTCCTTTTTATGCACTCACACTCATTTCTAACCTGATGTTGCTGCCTCATAGAGCCCTGGGGAATCCCTGATATCTTGGCACTTTCCTGGCTTCTGTCTGACCTATTAGACACGGGTCCTCACTGATCTTAGGCTCCCAAACTCTTTTGGATTTTCTATCCTCTCCTTCGCTGAAATGTGAGATAGGGTACAGGGCAGGTTTTTTTCTTAGAGAATCCTTGGTAATCTAAGCTTATTTATTCCTTTTTTTGATTACCTGCTCTAACTGCTCACGATGGACTCTTTACTGAATTGGGTAAGATGGTCTGATCTTTCATCTGCTCTCCTCCAAACCTGTATTTGTATGGAACAAACTTGAGTCTCAGAATCTTTCATAACTTTGGTTTTGATACTTGAAAGCCAAGATTTGGGAACATAAAAGTCTTTTTTTTTCCCCAAGCATTATCTCTTGTAATCATTTCAAAACGCTGTTTTGAGATTCAAAAGCTATGCTGTCCTTTAGTATTTCTGTTGTAACAATCTTCCCTTAACATAAAAGTGTATTTCCCCTAAATGGAGGAAGGAATGGGCAATAAGGTCACTGGACGTGGCAAGGGAACCACAAATAATATTTGAAATTCTTATGTTGTCACACTGGTATTAAGTTCTTTCTTTGTGTTTATTAGAGCTACAGTGAGAAATTACTCTTTTAGATTCAACTTCTTAGATGGTCTAGAAAGCACTGTCACTGTTGTAGTTATCACAGGGAGCAAGATAATGGAGGATCAGATCTCTCACAAGAAGATTGAGTCCCTAATTCAAGCTATGGGATGTAAATATTGCTTGTTTAGATGAATTTCACATTGCATTGGACCCCCTACCTTGTTCTTAAAGTAGGCACCAGAAACCAAAGTATGGCTTCAAGAAGAGCCATTGTAATCCCACTCATCACTAGAGATTCATGAGACCATGTTCAGGAACCTATCACTGGGGATGGGTGTTTAGACCACTACATGTTTTCACTTCCTCCTAATAAATACGTAGGTCACAAAGAACATTACATTAAGAGAGATTGATCAGTTAGGTAGAATTGGGAAAAGCCATTTCCCATATGTGTGCATTTGCCTCTTATGACAGGAAGTAAGGAGAAGAAAGCTGGGTATTAGAACAAATGACCAGGGTGGAATATACAGAATGAGAGGAGAGCAGGACCAAGGATGGAATGCCAACATCTATAATATTTAAAAGGAAGAAAAATCTAGAAGCATCTATGAGGGGAATCCAAAAATGGTAAAAGAGAGCCAGAACAAAATATCTATTACAAAAGTCAAAGAATACATTTCAAGAAGGGGGAAGTGACTCACTTGTTAAATGCCTCAAATGAGCCATGCAGGGGGACTGTGGATATAATTACTGGTCTTATTAAGGGCAGCACCAGTAGACTGGTGATGTTGGGAATGGTACTATCGAGGATTGAAGAGTAGGGAAGGGACAGGTGAATGTAAACTAGTATTTCCCGAAACATCCTTTGCTATCATTGTGCCAAGCAGTAGACCATGAGAAGAGAGGTTCTGTTTGGTTTTGAATGTCTTCAGTTGTAGCAGATATTCAAATGTTGGCTTCCTCATACAACCATATTTACAAGTTCTTCAGAGATTGTTGTCCCATTGCCAGGACCTGCCTAAATATCCCCACTGGTCACTTTCAGTTCTTTCTCAGCCTTGACGACAAATCTAACTTCTGATAACCCAGCCCACACTGCTTCTGTTTAATCGAGATCACCTCATTATCCTAGTTTGAGTGAACTCTTGGGGGAGGTTTCAAGTTCAGCTTCTTCCTACAGGTGCAAATATGGTCCTTGAACAGCATACCTCTCTGTGCTGACAGTGGCTCCTTTTGAAGGACTTTCTCCCTGCTCTGTGGTCAGGGGAGGGGCCAGTGTGCTTTCAGACCTTTCCAGGAAAACTCCAGTCAGTGTCAGGGCTACAGTCAGATGGGTTAACAGTTGAGCAGGACTCCAGGACTCAGAGGACTGAGTGCTTGGTAAGAAACCTGTAGCAGACTCCTAGTCAAATTGGTTGGTTTCATGACAGATGTATGTACATGTGTGTGTGTGTATGTGTGTATCTTTTTTCTTTTAAATATTTTATTGATATATTTGAGGCAGAAAGAGAGAAAGAGGGAGAGAGAGAACAAGCAGGGAAGAGGGTCAGTAGCAGACTCCCCACTGAGCAAGGAGCCCAATGCGGGGCTTGATCCCAGGACCCTGGGTTCATGACCTGAGCTGAAGGCAGAGGCTTAACCGGCTGAGCCACCGAGGCCCCCGTGTGTGTGTGTATCTTGATCAAATTATTAATTCTGACACATTCACATGACAGTGTGTGTGTGTGTCAAGCAAATTATTAACTAGGACGTTTGTGGTGCCAACATCTTTTGATAGTCGTCTTTGTATTCCTAGTTGACCAAATAATTTATTCCAGCCATATACAAAAGATGCTGTCTTTTGTGGTCACGTTTCCATAGTCAGAGAAGCCTAAGCCTGGAATTTAGCTGTAGACTCTTATGTTGGTGGCTGTCCATAATAATTTTGTAAAACATTCTCCATCCTTGGGTTTTGAATTCCCTCCAGTATTAATTGTGACATTTATTTGCTTGTTGCTATTGTGCCCTAAAAATTCCACTTCTCTAGATCATCATGGTGTGAAGTTTCTTCCTCAAATCAAAATGGAGAAGTATGAATCTATGGGAAGTGTCTGCTACTGGCATTTATAGCCCTTTTTCTAGTACAGATGTGCACCAAAATATGCCTTTTATTGGCCACAAAGCATTTAAAAGGTGTTTTATGCTTTATCATCATACACTAACTGCTTTTTAAAAGCCTGGCATCCTCTTACCTCGAATTTTACATCTATGTATGTATGTATATTCACGCACCTGTACTTTCATTCCCTGTCTTGAATTTCTGGAGGCTGTTCTGGGTTCAGGGGTTTAGAGGTTGTGGGAGAGTATCATTCACCTGTGCCTCAAGAGTATGCAGTGTTCTCTTCTGCAGCCTTCTTCTGTGCTTGGTCCCTCCTCTTTGCTTCTCCTTTCCCAGTAGCCTGGACATACTGCAGAGAAAACACCTCTCACTGTGTACCTCAGGGTGTGCTCCTCTGTTTATGAACCCCTAACCGTGACTGTAGGTTTCATGAGGACAGTAAGGTCGACTTATAATTTCTGTATTCCTGGAGTCAAACACAACTCCTGACACATAGTAGATGTTCACTGTATGCTTCCTAGAGGGCTGGAGTTCATGTTGGTGGCTCAGTGTCAGGGCTTAGATTGCAAACACTCCCAGAGCTAAGAACCTCCCGGAGTTTCCACTTACATACTGTTACAGAGGAGGGTGTGGCATTTGTGTGTGTGTCTGTGTGTCTGTGTCTGTGTGCGTGTCTCTGTGTGTCTGTGTGTGTGTCTGTGTTTGTGTATCTCTGTGTGTGTGTGTCTATGTTTGTGTGTGTGTCTATGTTTGTGTGTGTGTCTCTGTGTGTATCTCTGTGTGTGTGTCTGTGTGTGCATGTCTCTGTGTGTGTCTGTGTGTGTGTCTGTGTCTGTGTGTGTCTGTGTGTGTGTCATGTGTCTCTGTGTGTGTGTGTGTGTGTGTGTGTGTGTGTGTATCTATGTGTGTGTCTCTGTGTGTGTTGGGGGGAGTTGGGAGTGTTGTGTTTGAGAAGGGACTAAGGAGAGAATTGAAGAAAAAAGAGAATACATTTGTTCAGCCTTCCTTATAAATTGAACTGAAAAGAACATGAACTTTCTCCCGCCTCTGAACTTCCTCTGCACTTGCTACCTGTACGACTCATCCTAGTCCTTAATTAGCACATTGCCTTAAATTAAAGTCACCCAGGATCATGGAGGGGTCTAATCTGCATAGTTACCTCAGGGATTCTGTGATGCCCTAGCAGGTTATGTGGGGTTCTATTTTCACCAAGGCTCTTATGTCACTGGGGAAGAACTGTAATGGAAACTTTGGAGAACCCCAGAAAAGAAGTTGAAGACAAAATCTGCACCTATTCCCTTGGAAAGGTGTCCCAGGAAGTCAGAAAACTTATCCCAATGTGGAAAAAAAAAATCAGAGGACTGTGAGGGACCTCAGATCTCACAGTAAGGAGCACATGAGCAGGATTTCTGATGGCTTTCTCTGGGATTGTACCAACTCATCCCTGACCAGCCCATCTCAGAAATCAGTGGAGTTGCAAACGTTTAGCAAGTGAGCCTGGCTACAAAAGCCATTCCTCTGGGTGGGAAAACCTCCTTTTCACTGGGGGAGGAGGCACAGGTATCTACAGCAGAAACAGATGGAGTGAGGCCCTTGGGGAAGGGCCAGAGGTATGGGTGCTGTGGGTGGGCCCAGAGCCTTGGTAGAGAGACTGAAGCCTGGAGACCACAACTCTTCTTTTACTTCTTTCATTAAGTTGCTCTGCCACACAGAAAGGGGTGGATACGCTAAGGTCATTTTTAACTCAAAGATCACCAGTGTTGATACTAAGTGTGTTGTGAGCCAAGGGGCTTCTTGGTGTAGGCTTGAGTCAACTTCCTCAGTCTGAAATGGAATGAGAAATTAAGGTGACAGTTCTTGTTTAACCAGTTCCTTTAATAAGTCTATAAATCATAAAAGAATAAGCAAAACCAGCATTATGGTGATGTCATCAGAGCCCAGATTCCAAGTTTGAGCTTTTCCGTGTTGTTCCGTTGTTGCTGTGATTATTATCATCATCGCCTTCCTTGGGCTCTCTCTGAGCAAGGGACTCTACCACCTGAATTTTTAAAACCCCCCATATAACTGATATATATTAAATAGTTATATCTTTTAACCAACACATATAATTAAACATACAAAACATTCTCTCACACCAGTTTGCCAAGGCAGTTGCTGTGACACAAATTATTGCCCAAAACATCCTCTATCTATTTCCCTCCAGAAGCTTTCCTGCTTCTATTGCCTGGTGCTGCATTTTCTCTTTCCTTTTGTTTCCCATGGCCATCGTGGGGAGCAGGGCACGGATAGTTTTCAGATCATCTGCTACTTCTGATTATCTGCACCATTGCTTCCCGACATTAGCGTGCATAATCAAATGTTGACTATGTATTTATCCACTGTGCTTCCTCAGTTAAGTTCACAAAGTGCAAAGGCACTGTCCGATCTGCTGAGTGCCTAGGATGGTGTGGATCATGGGTGCCCCATACACACTCATTGGGTGCCAGACTGAATGTCAGATGGTGGCTCTTTGATTTGGCACCTCTCAGGTCTATTTTTTTTTTTAAGATTTTATTTATTTATTTCACAGAGAGAGATCACAAGTAGGCAGAGAGGCAGGAAGAGAGAGCAGAGGAAACAGGCTCCCTGCTGAGCAGAGAGCCCAACTCGGGCCTCGATCCCAGGACCCTGAGATCAGGACCTGAGCTGAAGGCAGAGGCTTTAACCCACTGAGCCACCCAGGCGCCCTCTCTCAGGTCTATTTTTAAGCACAATTCACTTCCGCTGAGATTTAGATCCCATCTTATAACCCATATTTTTCTGATCTTGGTGTGAAGAATGTGCTGGAACACCTCTTGACTATGATCCACATTAATATTAAGAGCCTCTAACAGAGGACAGAGGCAGAAATGAGCTAGGATTTTCCATCCCAGGCATTAGGACAGTCCAAGTGTATCAGTCCATTTCCTGTCTCACCTGTGACTGTGATGTTCCCCCACTGGAGGGCCAGTCTTTTCTTTTTCTTTCTAGAATGTTCTATTTTTTTAGATGTAAATACCCCTAGATAGGCAATACAGTAAATAGTTACTCCTTCCTTGGTGTAAGTAAGCAAATGTACCAAATTCAAATGCAATATTTAAGATGGGAACTTAGGAGGAGATGATATGTTTAAGTATTGATGGCCCAAGGACCCATTCTACATGAAGTGGAGACCAGAAGGCATGAAGGCTACTGATTGTGGAAGGTCTTTAGGGGCAAACATGGTCCCAGCTTTCACTAAAGGGTAGTCAGTGTGTAAGTAAGTATGGTGGGAGGTCCAATTTCAAAAATAAAAACAGGGAACAGAAATTAAATGTAGTTTTCAGTTACCATCTTAAGGAGATCTGTAACTATAGCCTAGAGACTACTGCTGAAGAAACTTTGAAGGATTTCTTAAGATTTGTAACTTCACTGTATTTATTGTCACTGTTAGTTTTTGTCTTTGTTTTTCAGTAGTTATTAAAAGTAAATCCTTAAAACTGAAAATGCCTTTATGATTATTTTGGGGAAAACAGGGAAGAAGAAATAGCTAAGCAGACTGTTTTCCACACCACTGCCAGATCTTTGGGAGAAAACCACATAGATGATCCATGATATGAAAAGAACAGAAAGGGGAACAGAGGAAGCAGACATAAGCCTGAGAAAAGACTGGGCTTAACAATAGAAGGGCCCACTTGCGGTAGAAACCAAAGTTTTCTACACCCTCCAGAAGCTCGAATAAAGCCATATTGGAGAACAGATACCCAAGTGAATAGTAAGGGAAGTCTAGGCTGGCAGAACAAAGAGCTAGGCAGGAACTAGGGGAGCTACCCCTTCCCCTGCTGTTCTGTCTAAAGGTGGCCTCCAATAAAGCCCAAGGGAGTAACTTCCCATGAGGTCCAAGGGCCTCCAGAGTGGAATGAAAGCTCTCGATTTCAATTCCAGGCATGTACATTTCTTCTTGAAGTGAGTTTAGATCACATTTCAGCAAGTGTCCTCCTGCAGAGAAAGGTCTTCAGGTTAAAAAATAAAGTTCACTGGAGACACACTTGATATTTCCAGTGGCATTTCTACCTGTCCAGCCTAGGGAGGTCTTGGCTCCATTGTCCATTACTGCCTCATCACAGTCCCTCATGCAATTTAAGTCACTGAGTTTAATCTGTAAAGTTTTAAGTGCGGAGCCTAATTGTTTCCGAGAACACCCCTGACACTGTGCATCCCCAGCTGGATGGAACCACATTCCCAGTGCTGATCTGAACTTGAGAAGAATAGCGCTGGAGTATTATTGATGTGGGGTGAAAGGATGATGGGTGGGGAGTGAAAAGGTATCTTTCAACACCCTTTTCTTCCCCATGTGTTCAAATCCCTGATGTGCTGCAAACACATTGCTTGTTCTTAGGCAGTGAGGTCAAGAGCTTGGTATCTCAGTTCATCTGCTTTGCTGTAGGATTCATGACAAGGTTTTTTTCTGTGTGTGGGGTGTGTGTAAGAAAATTGAAGAGAGTGAAAATATGGTCTGGTTGCCTCATGTGAAACCTATATATAGCTGACTGAATGTGCATTTTTCATTTATCTTTTGGTTGGCATGAATATTCCATGGCAACTTTTAATAAATAGAATTCCCTTTTAACCTGGGTTGTGTAGGTATTTCAGACTTCCATGTTGAAACAAAATAGTAGTCAATAAGTACTTTAAGTGTGCATACTTCCCAAATTTTGCAATATACTTCAGATTTTTACAAAATGTGATATATTAGCACAGATGGTAAAAAATACATGCAAGTGTAGTGAATGTCATTCATAGAATTCCATCCTTTTAAAATTAAATGATGCTACAACATTCCACCTTCTTCCTGGAGGTGTCTTTTGAGAGTGTCTTGGAGCTGGCTGCTTCTGATTGAATTGAGGGTAGATTTGGACAAGTATGGACTTACTTCATAGTGTTATGAAGGGTACAGATGCTCAACTGCCCCACCCCTTGGGATGGGAACTGGAACCTTGTAAGATCTGCCTAAAATGGCAGCAAACTAATTAAATGGAGAGGCAGAGTCACACAATAAATCTTGCCTGCTACAAAGCAGGCTCTGTGTAGGAGGGAGCGGGAGAACCCTGTGGAGGGGTGGAGAGACGGTCAGGCCAATTTAGCAGAGATGGCACACAGCAAATTTGATGAAGATGCTCTCAGAAGTAATTGTCGCTGTTGCTTTTGAACCCTATGGAAAAATAACCTGAAGCACCAAGAGAAATGGATTTTCCCCCAAGTCACTAAGTGAAGAAATCCTCAAAATGATGATTTTATTCCTCACAGTGGAAGAGAGAGAAAAAGAAAAAGAACAGGAAAGAAAGAAGTATTTTGCTTTCTTCTGCTTACAAGTTTGAATAATGAGGCCTACAGGCAGGAAGGGAAAGTAACCAGGTAGAGGGGATGGACACAAGAAGGAACTCAGATGGGCCAATATCTGGAGTGATCTCACTCTAATTTTCTACATGAGTGAGAATACAGCACAGGACCATCAATCACAGTCAGAAGCAGCTCAGACTGCCACCTTTTGCTGTGGCTTCTCTCACCTCCTCCTTTCCACCCCCTCCCCCTTTGAAAAGCAGGTGTATTATGTGTGACTGGAAATTTGACCTGCTACTTTGATGTTATGTAATTTATTTCTTCTTGTGATTTTTTTTTTTAAACTAGTCTTATGTTGCAGCTCATCTGGACATTACTACTTCTTTCCCTTGAATCTCAACACAGAATTCTTGCAGACTCACTTAGCAAACATGAATTGAGCAAGAACTATACTGCTCTGTTAAAACCTGCTTGTAAATCCTTCTTACTGAGGTCTGAGTGGCCATTTGCTTCAATTGCCACTTCTTCCTGGAGATATCTGCATTTTCAAAGAATTTGAGGACTTGACTTATGGATGGGAAGTTCTGTTACAGTCTGAGAGAAGAGAGACTTTCAGGGACAATTTTTTCTGGGACGAGTATTTGAGGTCAGGATTCTCCCTCACCTCCCATTGTGACAGAAAAATGGCCTCCATCCACTCCCTAGGGGAGGAGTTGGGGACTAATGAGACCACACTGTGGCAGGAAAGCAAATTCCTTGTCTAAGAGTGACTGACCGAGGTTTTACTTTTTAAGTCATTGCTTCATTATACATCCCTGTCTGTCTTCCCGACAGATCTTATATTTCAGTTTCTGACAGGTTAATCAAGCGGCTGTAGCTAAATCATCTATTGTCCATGGGACACTGGCCACTTTCGGATGCGTCGCCATGCTTGAGAGCTCTTTGGCTACGCTGGTTACATTCTGCCCTGGTTGCCGTCTCCCACAGCCCTGCAGCTGCTGGTTACCATGAACACCTCCCTTTGGTTTTGTTCTCAGAATGTCACAGTGACCAGCTTGCAGGTGGCATCCCGCTATAGATGCAGGCACAGATTTCCAACTGTTACACTGCCTGTACTGATTTTTTCTTGTATTTGCTGCCAATGAGAGTCATTTTGATCTACCTCTCTCTCCTCCTCTTTCCTTTCCCCATGCATTGGGCTCCTTTGGAATCACTCAGGCTCAGTAATTAGAGAAAGAAGCACCTCCTTTAATGCTAATCCTAAAATTCCTTGATTTCTTTGGATTCAAATTCTGCCATGAGCAGCCTGGGCCCACTGCATCTTGCTGACCTCTTGCTCCCTCTATCCCCAAGCTCATGCCCACTCCCCAGTCTTCCTTGTTTTATGCTCAGTACAGACATGCGTTTTAGTCCTTCTCCTCTGCTGAATCTTGTAAATGTGAAAATCACATGGGTCCCACTGACATCAGACCTTGGGTGCTAACTCCCCAGGAGCCACAACCCCTAAAGAGTCCCATGGTCCTTACCTCTCTTGCTGCAATTCATCAGGAGCAAGTTGATTTCATGTAGAAATAAATGAGTTTTGCAGGTGCTACAAATAACATTTGTTGTCTGTCAGTGGGAATATGAGTATGGGATAGAGTTGAGAAAGACTTTAAATTTGGGGGACATTCAAGGCTCTGTGGGGAATGACTATGATTTTCTATGAGAAATAGCACAATAAAATGAGCTCTTCAGAAGTCCCAGGAAAACCCTCTGGTGCCATGTGGAAAGTGTGTAACTTCTGTCCCAAGAGTGAAACATCAAGGCAACAGCAAGGAGACAATGGACAAGTAGGGTAAGAGATACAATCACATGCAACAGTTATGTTGAGTGTTACTTTGTGCAGTACTCATTCTAGCACCCAATGAGCATGAATACAGCCAACATTTACTGGGCACTTACCCTAAGGCAATGTTCTATGTATTATACATGCCTTGTTTCATTTAATCCTTCATCCATGCTACAGTGAAATACTGTGATATCTCCATTTAAGGAAAGAAGCCCCTTATCTAAAATGGCACAGCTAGTGAGTGTTGAAACCAAACTTTGAACCCAGATGGTCTGTTTCCAGACTTTTACTTTTAACCTATGTTAATTCCATTTAATGACAACACTTCTGTCTCAGTGCCTCTTCTAATACTAACATATAGTATGTTCAATGCTTATATGCTGAAAGAAAATATTTTCTCAAGAAAGAAAATAAAGCCAATTAAATTTTCTCAGAGGAGGGAGTGAAGGAGACAGGATGCTGTTAGCCGTGACTTTGTCCCCTGGGACTGTAGTCTCAGCTGGGCAGCGTGCTAGGGGTTGGGGTCACACAGCACTATGGAAGGGATCAGGATTTCCATGTCTCAAAGGCTCGTAATCTCAGAGTTAGGACACAGCTTCTCACTCTAGCCATCTCAAACCTATTACTGTTATTCCCTTGGCCACACCATGTATAGTCACCGTTCTTGTCTCCATTGCTAGCAGTGCACTCTCCTGTTTTCTCTCCTGATTAGGACAAACTCCTAATCCTTGTCTAAAGATCACCACTTCTCTCTTCTTTTTTCTGACCCCCACTTCACCCTCTTGATTTAGAAGTAGCTAACTTTTCACATTTCCATTTGTATAATTGTTTACTTCCAACTGTACCATTTTGTCATAGAACTGTTTACACTCCATTTTCCCCACTCAAGTGAACTCTTTGCAGACAGAGTCATAGTGCATTCACCAACTTATCCACAATACCAAGAATCTCTGTGATACTAAGCATAGTGCTGACTGCGTGCTGGGTGCTTATCAATACATATTTTACTGAATTGGGTTTCTTGTTGGCTGTGTTTTTCCCCAGTGCTCCAAAATCTCAGCAGGTGGGCATGGGTGCTCAGTGCCAGAATGATTGCAGGAAACTCTTGTCTTAACTGGCCGATAGCCACTTGCTCCATGGGAAGGTCAACTTGACTTAAAGATACGAGATTGAGTGGAGAGCAGGCACCTGAAAAGATACCCAACATTACTAATTGCCAGGGAGATACAAATAAAAGTGATATGGAGCTATCACCTCGCAAGTGTTAGAAGGCTCACATCAAAAAGATAAGGTTCAACAAGTAGTAGCAAAGATATGGAGAAAAGAAAACCCTTATATGCTGTTGACGGAAATGTCAATTAGTCCAACAGTAATGGAAAACAATATGGAGATTCCCCCAAAATAGAAAGATCCCAAATGTCCATTGACTAATGAATGGAAGAGGTGAGTGTGTGTGTGTACATATGTATGCACACATGTACACATACACATACCTATGCACACACACACAGTGGAATATTACTCAGCATTCAAAAAGAATATAATCTTGCCATTTGCAATGATGTAGATGGAGCTAGAGTGTATTATGCTAAGCAAAAAAAGTCAGTCAGAGAAAGACAAATATCATATGATTTCATTCATACATGGAATTTAAGAAACAAAACAGTTGAATAGAGGGAAAGGAGAAAAAAAGGGAAGCAAACCATAACAGACTCTTAACTGTGGAAAATAAGCTGAGGGTTGAGGGAGGGAGGTGGGCAGGAGATGGGCAAACGGGTGATGGGTATTAAGGAGGGCACTTGCTGAGATGAGCACTGAGTGTTAATATGTCAGTGATGAATCACTACATCTACTCTCCTGAGACCAATATTACCCTATGTGTTAACTAACTGGAATTTAAATAAAACCTTGGAACAAAAAAGCTTACATCTACTATAGGCTCCAGCAATTCCACTTCTAGTTATACACCCAAAGGAAATAAAAATGGGATTTTACGAAAATATATCTACGTCCACATTTATTGCAACATTATTCACAATAACCAAGGTATGAAAACAACCCAAAGGCCCATCAATGATGAATGGATGAAAGAGATGATATATATATACATAATGGAATATTATTCAGCAATGAGAAAGGAGGCTATGCTACCGTTTGTGACCACATGGATGGACTTGAGCACATATGCTAAAAGAGTGAAGTCAGACAGAGAAAGATAAGTACCGTATTTTGTCATTTACGAGTGGAATCTAAAGAAGTCAAACCTGTAAAAAGAAAAATTAGTAAAATGGTGGTTACCAGGGAATTGAGGATTGTGTGTAGGGGGTAAGACTGATGGTGTTTAAGGCTACAAACTTGTAACAAGTCGTAAATAAACCATAGAGATCAAATATAGAGTTATAATGAATATAGACAATAATATTGTAGCATAATGATGTGATAAATATTGCTTCAGTGGCAGTCATAATATCTAAATGTTTGAATGTAACACACTATATACCTTAAATTTACAAAATGTAACATATCAAATTTATTAAATACAAAAAAAATAAAAGTGCAAGATTGAGGCAGAATATATCGTCAACTGGACTAAATGATTTTCTTAACCAGCTTCGGCCCATTGAGCTGTCCCTTCAATTTTAACTGTTCCATCAACCAAACAGCTTACTCAGCTTTTCAGGGGCCTGTTACTTGATCTGAAAACATTGGCAACATTTTGACCTCCAGTCTGACTTTAAGCCAGTTATAGATAATGCGCTTTCTCTGGATCAAGTGACGTGTCTTGGTTGTATTGGAGAAACATCAGTTATGTCTATGTCTTGGCTAGTATCAACCAGAATTGGGAGTGTGCCAGCTTTCACTTCATTGCTAACAGACCCTCTAATTAACCTGCTAAAGCTAGTGCACGATTCACTGTTGTTTTAGAAATGGCATGCGTAATGTGTGCACTTTTTCTTCCTCTGCACTTTTTATTTGTTCAGGTTATCAGATAGTCTAACTCTCTTGCATTGTGTATTAAGCCTTCTCAAAAGAAGTGAAGACTTGAGAAACACCCAATGGGGTTTGGTTTCTTTCGTCAAGACTTGCTGTTGCTGCATCTACCCCTTGATAATAGAGTTCTTCTTTGCTCTCATATTTAAATACATCAACTCAGTTCATCTAAAGCATCTCCTTTCCTGGTAATGCCTCCATTCACATAAACTACTATTTGTAAAATAAAAGAATCTCTTGGGCTATACGTCCGCTTTGTCATGCCTGAAATAAATTTGCTACCCGTGTTTTTACTTCATGCTTTGCACATAGTGCCCCCAATTGCTACTCCCTGGGAGGCTAAGCCAAGGGCGGTGTGTTCCATTTTCATGATGAAATGCAGATTTCCCATTGAACCTAATCAACCTTCATTTCAGAAGATTGACAAGGCAGATACTTAAAGAATTCAGTTGGTTAAATTTATGGTACTGAAAAGAGTCCATTCCAAGAATATTCTCTGATTCCTAAGCTATGGAATTTTTATTTGATTGTGAATTAAGTAACATATATATTCACTTCAAGTCCTTGTTTCTCAATTTTGTGTCCCTCAAAGAGAGACAAACCTGTTGATAGTCACTCAACATTGGTCTCTGTAACATTCTGTGCCGGACTGAAAAGATCTGTAGTCCGGCATTCATGCTTCCACGGCTTGGTTTTTATTCCAGCTGATAGAACTGAGATTTTTGCATAAGAGAACATGGTATCTTTGTTGTCGGGAAATAACATATCTCGAGTTACTAACCATGTGCCAGGGATTGTGCTAGATTTTAATATGTGCTAAATCATTTTCTGGCAGCTCTGTGGGTGGGTGTTATTATGGTGGTTTTACATATAAAGGGATCTGGACTCAGAGAGCTTTTTAAGTTCTTTGCCTAAAGCAGATAGATGCTTAGCAGAAGAGTCAGCATTCGAACCTAGACCTTTCTTTCTACAAAACAGTTGCTTTTTCTTCATTCTGCCGAACTCTTGAAAATCCTTGTTAGTTTGGGCAGCCCAGCAGCACTTAGAATAACAAAGGAGACAAAGCTTTTGCCAGATAACCCTTGATGGGACCTCAGAATCCCTCTGAACACAGCATCTAAACAGCCACTATCAACCAATTAGTGTTAGTATGTATGTGGAAAGTTCCTTGCCATTCCTGTCTCTAAAGTTATCTCCAAAGCTTCCAGGTGTGGACACTTTTGCTGGACCTAGGATCATAACCCCAATCCACTTGACCAGAGGAACAGCTCTAATAAAAACGGGTGCTAATGCAGAGACACAAGCTAGGAAGCCACACTGGCCTGGAGAAGGAGGGTTGTGTTAGCAAGAGGCATCAAATGACATAAACAAGTGACACATGAACAAATCATGTTATTTGTCATTCAGCCAATTTTGAGTTCCTCCTGGTAAGAGGTTGATTAACTTTGGAACTATTTCAGAAAGGTGTATCAGCCAGACTTCTCTCCCAGTCTCATTTATTCTTTTAGGTAAAATATGATATATAATCACACACCTGAATGAATCTACATGATTGCATGCTTCCTTTCACATAGTTTGCCCATCTGTGCTCCTTAACACAGCAGCTCTGTGGGTGGGTGCTATTATGGTGGTTTTACATATAAAGGGTTCTGGACTGGTATTTTTGGTTCCCCATCCAGGATCCACTTTCTCTTTTCTAGGTCATAGCACCATCCCTTGCTCACCTTTCCATCTAGCAACATCAGCATCCTCGTCGCACATCTTGTGCATGCAGCCTTTCACTAGCATGAAAGATTTGTCCAGGAGTCAGGAGGTCCTAGACCATGGGTCGCATAGATATATGCATATATGGCTTGAGTCCCTAGGTCAGACAATATGGTGCTTAGATAACATGAGGGGTAAAAACATGCATGCCTTTCTCCTTCACACACACACACACACACACACACACACACACACACCTGACAAACTATAACAAGGAGGTTTCTTTCCCACAAAACTCAGCCTGCTTGCGAGTGGGGTTAATATTGTCCAGAGCAAGGCCTGGGTTTTTCCAAAGTGTAGAATAGGCTTGGTTATGTGAGGTTGAGGGTTGGGAGCCAAGCAGAATTGCTTTGCTTAACAAAGGAGAAAGTGAGTTGCAGTTTCTGGGGCAGGGAAAGATCCAGGAGCAAGTGACAAGCAAAAGGGCAGAGCTGCAGTCATAGGCAGAGAAACCCTCAGGACTGACTTGGCTGAGAAGGGAAATTAAGGGACAGACATGTTTCACTGGGAACATGTGGGGACACTGCCATAAAATATCCTAGGTAAAACTCCTTTTTCATTATTTGTTGATCCAGCCCCAATTCTAGGGTGGTTGGATATTTTGATGGAATTTAGAAAGGGGCTAAGTTCTATGTGGAGATAAGGCAAAAACAGAGGGAGTAGGTTTGTGTGAAGGAGCGACAGGATTTGAGGAAGGGAGGGCTCAAACGATCTAAGAGAGACATTTTAGAGTTTGTATGGGATTGTTTGAATCAAGATATTTATCAGGTACAGCCTTTCTTAATCTCAGGTTCCTTGCCTAAAGCATGGAACACAGACAATGATTTTGGGAACTATTTTCTCAGTCTTCTCAAAGTTGGTATGACTGCTATAGTTCTAGATGAACTCAAGAGGAGCCACATTATTGCATACCTTGTGGACACTTCAGGGCAGATTTGTCCAAGTCCTGACACCGCATTCAGCCCCCTGACTGCCCTCGCGACAGGACCACTTCCATTTGTTTGTATGTTGTCGATGGCAGTTCTCATGCTAACAGTAGCGTCCAGTGGTTGGAACAGAGAATGTATGGCCCACCATTTTGTGTCCTTTATGCGGTGATCTGGTACTGTCACAAGAGGAGCCGCATGAGAAAGATACCAGGGTGGACAGGAGGCAGGAAGCAAGAGTGGGTGGAATGCTTCAGTCCCTGCATTATCACAGTTCCTGCTAGAGAGGCAAAGCAGAGTGAACAGTTTAGGGTTGGCTAGTGTGAATTCATTTCAGTGGGCTTTGGGCTATTGGGTTAGTCCTTGATTGTCTGCTTCCTAAACTTGTGATGATTAAAGTGGAAGCATATTGCCTCGTGGGGAGCCCTGGCCAGAAAGGGGAAGTATGGCTTTGGAAGTATAGTTTTAACTTTTGGACAGAGGAAGTATGGCTTAGTTTACATGGCAAATTATGTTCCCAGTTGGACCCTTTGCTTCCTCTAAGAACTGGCTCTCTCCTCATCCAGAAAGGTTTTTTTTTTTTAAGAAGTCAAACATTACAATATGCAGAAAATTAAAAATAGTTACAGGGTGTGGGGCATGAGCAATGAATCTTCAGAACACTGAAAAAATAAAGTAAAAAAAATAAAATAAATAGTTACAATGTACCCTCAAAGTCTAAAATAAGTTCTATCTGTCTCTGTAAGAAGGTTTGCCACTGCCTGCTTTTGGGCAATAGGTCTTCATTAGGTATTGAATTTTTCATGAACCCCAGAGAAAGTACATCCAGTAGCATCTTAGATGAAATAAGCAACTTCGAATGGAGTTGGGAATGTGTCCTCACCAAGCATGCCAGGATACATACTACCAGGGAGTACTTATGAACTATGCAGGGGATGCTGGCGTTCACCAGTTGTCAAGACTTAGTCAAATCAGAAAGAATCTAGACCAAAAAGAGGGAAACATCATGGTTACACCTTTGCCAAGATGCTGCTCAGTTTATGCCCTGACCTCTGAATGTAAACCCACCTGAGAAGAGAGCTCCCTTGAAGGAGTCAGTCCATCACGGCCATGGACTTATCGGAATGAGGGGAAACACAAACATACTTGTCATCCCCTTTCTCAGAAAGATAGACTTCATAGTTCAAGTGTACGCTGAGGCCATGGTAACAGTCTCAAGCGTCAGTTTTATCTGAGATTCCTTTGTACCCATCCTACATGTACAAAACCTCTTATTTTTGCCTTTTCCTGTTGGAGCCTTTGTACCTGATGCCTGTGGGCAGAGGCAGGTGTGGGCTCTGTTTAGAGATATAACATCACTGGGGCTGTGGGCAGGATACTTATCAGTCCTGGGCCTCAGTGGCCCCACGGTCCCTTTCTCCCGGGCATTGTTTAATCCTAAGAAACTGTCTTTTTAAGAAGGCTTTCCCCCTTGCCCTGATATTCCTCTTAGCTAGAGCATTACCCTTGGAAAACTCCTCAGCTGAAAGTTGCAATTTTCCTTTCTGAAGTCTGTGCCCCTAAGCACGCCTGCCACGCGATCCTTATTCTTCCTCTGTGTTTGGATGTTGCAGTCCTTAAGTAACGTCTCTTTCCCTCATAATGTTTTTCTACAATACTGGAATATGCCTCTAGTGCTTCCTTCTCCTTGTGAGTTCCCCTGTGCCTTAGAAAGTCCCGGCTAAGGCTTTGACAGTCTCACCTTCTTCGTCCATGAGTTCCTTTCCTTCTCTGCCCTGTGCAAGGCTGGCAATACTTACTGGACTGAGCACGCTATTTCCTCTCCTTTTTGATTTCTGGCCTAGACAGAAGTGATACTCAAATTCTCAGCCTTCAGTACAGCACAGGCACCAACCAATCCAAAGAGATGCTGACTGAGTGAAGCATCAGGGTGTGCTGTTATGGACCAGTGCCTTGTTGCCAAACACCAGCCCAGCCCTAGGCACCGGCTTTTTAAAAATGTATGCTTGTATATATTTTTTCTTTTATGGAGTCCTTACAGTGAAACATGAAATATCAGTGTGTTCTAGTCAATAAGATCATCTATTTTCAAGCAAATCCTCATCCAGCTTCGTAACCCTGAGTTGATTAAACTCACCTAGGAAGTGTTATCATAGAAGATCCACATGTGAGGCAGTCCAGGGCTCAGTCTTTTGTTGTCTTTTCCAGGTCCCTCTTAGTGTGTTTTATTTGTTCCTCTCATTTCCCTGGAGGCCAAATTTCACAGGATTTCGAGCCTACTCCAACAGCTTTCTGCCCTCACTGGTGTGCTGGAGCTGGCTCACACAGGCTCACCAGAAGCTTGGTTGTGCACATCTCTTCTCAAATCCATGCTCAGTGATAAGGCATGGAACACTTGAAATCAACCATGGAGGGAGGATTCACAAATTGGCAAACACTGCAAGTAGGCTGTAGTTACTTTTTTCCTGGAGAGCGGGTTGTTAAACATTAAGCATCACAATACTGCATCCCCACCTGCAGTAACTGAGTGACCTTGAAACTCACTCCTAGTTAATGCCCTGAATATTTACGCTGGTCTTTATTAAAGTCGTCTTTTTTTTTTTTTCTTTTCTGAAATCCTTTGTATAACTGTCCCCACTCTCAAGAGTGGTTCCCTAATTGCTCTTACAAGTAGAGACTATCTTTAGCTGAGTATTGAAACTGAGCATTTTTAATATCTAGGCTCCCTTTAAGGAAACACTACAGGAAAGACTACAGTCTTGCTTTCCCATTCTGTGGAATTTCTTTGGATTAGAGCAACCCTTTTGTACCTAGAAGAAATAAAACATCCCTTTGCCTTTTCTGCTCATCTCTTTGAACCACTTGATCCAGGAACATCTCTTTTTCCCTTTTATATCTGTCTACTGACCCTCAACATTTTGTTTTCATATGCAGATTGGCCTAGGCAGTCCTCTAAGATCTACTAAGGAATCTTTTCTTTCTTTCTCCTACAGCTTCTGATATGATAATAAAATGATACATATTTTTAAAGCAAATTAAGTTTCTTTCCTGAGCCAACTTGATTCCTTGGAACTATTCAGACACAGGCCTTTTTTTCTTTTTTAGATTTTTTTTTCCAATTCCTTAATGCAAGAAGATTCTGTATCCTTTATGAAATAAAAGTTTCCATTGATAAATCTACTGTCTGGGGAATCTAGTTGTATAGCATGGTGGTTATAGTTAATAATATTGTATCACATATTGGAAAGTTGCTAAGAACTTAAATGTTCTCATTACAAAAAAGAAATGGTAATTATGTGACCTGATAGAGGTGTTATCAAGCATTATGTTGGTAAACATTTTGCAGTATATCTAGTGTATCAAATCAAGGCACTGTATATCATAAACTTACATAAAATTATATGTCAATTTTACATCAATAAAGGCTTAATAGCCTCCATATCCATGAGTTGATTTGAGGACCATACAGGAGACTTGTAATCATTTATTCTCTAGAAATCTGTGTTTTTATATGAGTGATCATTGCTAGAGTCAGCTAGAGTTAACTGTAGATGTGGATCCTGAGTGATACAGAAACTCTGTAATTATGAGCCATGTGCCATTTCTTCTCTGGCATTTCAGTATAGTCATCTTTCTCATCACACAAAAAGAGTTAACGTAGAAATAGCCATGCTTCATGGCTCATCCTGAAGTGAGTTTTTTTTTTCTTTTTCAAAAGTTTGAACTGATACAATTTCACCAGCTTCTCTGCCTCTAAGACCACACAGACTTTTTTTTTCTTTTTTTTCCTTCCAAGTCCCCCTCTCAAATACTTCAGTCTCTTTCTTGTGATTGTGTAACTCAGAAATGTCTAAAGCTATACGCTTCAAACTTGGCAGGGTTGTCATCTTCAATATGAAAGAAAAAAACAAGGAAAATTTGAAGGAGAAAATTTTCACTACATTTTTTTTCTTTTAAGTTAGTTAAATGTAAAAAATAACGTGGAGTTGTTATTTACATGTTTTCATTCTCTTTGCTAATAACATCATTGTATTGCCTGAGGAGATTTCAATATCATCATCCTATTGACAAATAGGATAGAGACATATTCCTATTCTAATCAGGGATGATGTGTAAGCTTCTTCTAATCTTGCAAGTAGTAAGTGTTTCACATCTTCTGTTAGACTAAATTGTACACAGGTCTAATATCAAATTTTACTAATGTTAAGTAAAAGAGGTGATTGTCTTCAGGGCACTGCCCCACCCCAGAATCCTCCCCTACTTTTAGCACAAATGAAATTCTAACTAAATATTTTCCTTTATCTAGACAGCTATACTTTTTTGCAAAAAGGCAAATGATGGTTATTACCTATGGACCACTCTGAACTAATAAAGAATGTAAAAAGAATGTTTGAAGAGGGTTGCATGGAGGTTGTATATGTAGACTTTATGTGTAAAGATTAGCAAGAGGGGGCTCAGAAGATAGAACAAATAGGATGAAGCAGTTACTTTTTAACTGACCTAGTTTATATATGAAAGAAGGGACATACTTAATGGCAATTCACTTATAAGGAATGAAAACTCCAGAAGGCACTTTCGAAAGTAGAGAAGAAAGTAAGAGTCTGATTAAGAATCTGGCGTAGACAAAGTAATGTGGAATATGAGATGAAGAGCAGAGAGATGTCCAGAACACTTACATCTTTGTCCAGAAGTGACAAACATGTGAGGCATGGAAAGTTTGGCTGGCTAAGGTTTCCTCCAGAATGATGCCCAGTGCCCTTAGCATATTTAGTCACTGGCCAGATCTCCGTGTACTAAAGACAAAGGAGATGGAGGTCCAGGTGGCCAGCTAATCTCCAAGATATTTTTATATTTCCTCATCAGGAGCAATACACAACTTGTATTTGCTAGAAAGAAATGAAAAAAGAGAGAAACTTAAAAACAAAAACAGATAAAGTGTTGCTGCAAAAGACATGACTTATATAAATTCTGGAGCTCTAGAATTTTGTATATGGGGAACTCATACTTGAAAAGAGCATTGAGTACTTGGACTGCAGGAAACTTTCTCAATCTTAGTAGTGGAAGTTTCTTGAGAGGACACATGACAGTAGAGAAGACAGTATGCTCATGGGAATCTAGGTACATTGATTACCCATGTTCCTGGATAGTGCTGAGCACTAGAGTCATCTCTGCTGTTCCCCTAGGAGCAAGAATATATAGATCTCCACTCTGACACCATTAACAAGTCTCTGTTACTGTTTATGCCTCCCCTTGTCTTTTTTCATTGCCTAGTAAATTTTGGAGATCGAAAGTGACTAGAAAGACTCTAGAGTTGAAATATCTGATTTCAAACAGTAACTGTATTCCTCACTGTGCATGTTACCTAACCTCCGTCTTCTCATCTGTAAAGTGGGGATAATAATGGTACTTACCTCATTGGTTGTTTTGATATTTTATGAGTTCATATAATTGCTAATATATTCTATCAGTTTCACCCTGTTCTAACTCTGGAGAAAGGTACTGGATGTCCTAGAAAATTATATTACCTCTGTCATGTAGAGCTTTTCCTTGCAGGAGTATCAGATATGTGGTGACCAGTGACTGACCACACTTGGGTCAGATTTCTGTGATGTCCAATCCATGACCAACTCTTGTTTATGAATGCCCTAAGGCCATTTTCCTTTAGAAAAATCTGTAGGTAGACAATTTTCCTTAGAAGGGATGGTGAGTGTGGCAAGCCCATTTTGGGAGGGATTAGTGTAAAGAGGATGCTTTATCTAATTAACTAAATCCATCATGCTTCTGTTATAATCTCTGACCCTTCTTTCTTCCTCATTTAACTCATGTAATTACTTTAATTATGTAGTTCTTCAATTATTATAATTATGTATTTTTTATCAAAGACACTCTTAGATGGTATGTTGGCAAGACAATCTCTAAGCTTCCTTTCTGTCTTGATATTCAATTAAGGTATCTTTATAATGATTCCTATTAGTTTTGAGGTCCAGGACCCTGTCTTCTTGTTTACAGCTACATTCCCAGCTTTAGGGTAGTGCCTGACATGATAAATGCTCAATAAATATTAGTTGAATGAATGAATAAAAAGGAGATTTGGAAGAGGGAAATTTGGAAGAGGCAGAGTGATACTGGGCATACATTTTATGGTCTTTCTCTAACATTTAATCTCTAACATTTTTCTATTATAAGATAGAAAATTAGTGATCACTCATATCTTACTGGTGTGTTTTCCTTACTGGACCAAAATAAACCCTCTAGAGGTCAGCGCAATGAGCTAAGCTAGGCGCTGAACAGGCAGGAATAGGGGATGGAGATGTTTATACCCAGAAGTTGAACTGGTGTATTGCTGATAACTAGAAAATGCATCACCAAAGTCACTTTGCAGTTGCCATGGATACTATCTTGGGTGCTCTGAGGTGTCATTACACAGTGGAAAGAGTCATGAAGAGTTGGGCCCAAATGCCAGGTCTGCTCTTCTTTGGCTTTATGTCCTTGAACAGGTTATTTAAACTCCAGAGCCTCAGTTTCCTTATTTAGAAGATGCAGAGTTGGATTGAAGATGATAATGGTGCTTACCATATAGTAAACATTTTCCATTACCCAGCACTAATCCCTCTCAATTATTCTGTGTCATACGTGTTGTTATTCCTATTGACAGGTGAGGCAACCCAGGTGCAGAGAGGCAAACTGATTTGTCAAGGTCAGACAACTGGTAAGAAGTAGAGCTAAGATTTAAACCAGGTTTGGCCTGAATCTCATACCTTGAATAGAGATTTATGTAAAGTGCCTGGCACATGTAGGCATTTAATGAGTGGAAATGTTAAGATTACTTCTCAGTATTGGGTGCCTGGGTGGCTCAGTGGGTTAAAGCCTCTGCCTTCGGCTGGGGTCATGGGATCGAGGCCCGCATCAGGTTCTCTGCTCTGCAGGGAGCCTGCTTCCTCCTCTCTCTCTCTGCCTGCCTCTCTGCCTACTTGTGATCTCTCTGTCAAATAAATAAATAAATAAAAATAAGGGATGTGTCTTAAAGAAAAAAAAAAAAGATTACTTTTCAGTATATATGGCCTCACTGTTTCTTCCCAAGTCAGAGAGCTTTAAAGACCCCCTTTCCATCCCACCCGATTTCCTTACATATACTCTTGAACTTCAAAGACCTTGTAAATGAAGTGAGACAACAGCGAACGCAACTGGCTACTTTCTAGACAATGTCAGGAAAGGACAGTCTATTTCCTTGGTTTGAGGATCATTTAGGGGTTAATATGAGTCTTATAGAGGCATGCTCAGATCCCTGACAACTGAGTAAAAATGGGTCAGGTAGGCTTTTCTGCCAAATAAACACAGAAAAGTGGGTGTTCAGACCTTTCTCCCACTCACTATCAGGCATCAGCATTGCTTTTTCAAGTGTCTGAGCTGTAGCCATGAGAGGTTCTTTATAAAACCAGATTTGATTCTGTTCTCTGGATCAAAGAAATGATTACACCCTGGAGGGCTAAAACTATTATACAAGAAGAAAGAGAAGAAGAGGGTAAACGCTGAGATGGGGAATAATTACTGCCAAAGGTGAAGAGATTGACTGGGAGCAAGATACCTGTATAATTGAGGCAAAGTGAATATAAAAATCGGTGCTTGTTTCCAGCATGCGCATTCAGAGGTCCTTGGTGATGGGTGTGTACAGCAGGCCCCCACTTAAATGTTTGCTTAAATGTTTGCTTCTCTTGGATCTTTGCTTTTATAATCTGCTTTTACAAGGCCTATTTAAAGAGTCCACTTTACTGCTGGCAGGGGAGTAGAGCACCATAAAGCTATATTTAAAAAACAATCCCAGTTATCTTAAATTTCTTATGACATTCTTCGAGTGTTAAATCTGCAGACAAAGGTAATGGCAACTCTCTCCTGACCTTAAAAAGAATTTCTGGTAATGGTTGAGTTTCCCAGCATAAGCTCAGATGGTGGTGTGAGTAGATTGGGAAACCACAGAACCTGACCTGGATCTTCATGTCTAATTTCCTGCCTCTGCGAGTTCTATTCTTTATTAGAAGCTGGAGTTGTTTTTTGTTTGTTTGTTGTTTTTTCTGATTTTTCTAGGAACTTACTTCAGGGTCTTCTTCTGGACTTTGGGGAGAATTACATCCCAGCCAACAAGCAGTATTGGGCAAATATGGGGTAGGCCAAGGTTGTAGTTGAGGAAATTCTTGGCTTCCTCACCTACCTTCACTTTCTAGATTGCCAGTTTTATTTCCACGATGAGACTAGCCTCAGTCTGGGTGTGATTATGGCTTACTAACGGGGAATATGCCATACCCCTTGCAGTTTAGAGCTCAGCCTGGTCTTTCCTGACCCCCTTTCCTCCTCCTTCTCTTCTTCCTCTTCCTGGCAGTCCTGCTTCTCCTTCTCTGAATTTTCTTTCCCCTCTTTCTCTTCTTCACCTTTTCTTTAGTGTCTCAGTCCACACCTTTTTTTTTTAAGGTTTTATTTATTTATTTGACAGAGAGATAGCAAAAGAGAAAACAGAAGCAGGGGGAGTAGGAGGAGGAGATATAGGCTTCCCACTGAGCAGAGAGCCCAATGTGCCACTTAATGTGGGGCTCAATGCTAAGACCCTGGGATCATGACCTGAGCCAAAGGCAGATGCTTAACGACTGAGCCATCCAGGTGCTCTCAAGTCCACACTTTTATTTTTCATCTATTCTACTTTCTCTGCTTTATTTTTTACTTTCTCTTCCTCCATATTTCAAACCTAACTCACCTTTGTAGTTTTGTCCTGCATGTCTCTTCCTTCTCCCTCTATGATATTTTCCATTTTTTTAAAGTAGTATTATTTATCACCTTTTTAAAAGAATGAACATCATTAATGGTCATGAAATCTCCAGGGGACAAAAGTGGAAATGAAAAGCTCTGTTTCTCAATACCCAGGTGGACTGACAGGAGTGGGGGAAATATAGCGCCAAAGACAAGCTCCAGGGTCCCAGACAAATTAGTCTGGGCTGAGTTCAGCCTACTCTTCTCTGGATGGCTCTGTTGGTCCCACTCAACAGGACACCCAATTTATCAACTGGCCCTCTGTGCCAAAACTTTGAATTTATGTATCTGTTGGGTTTTGTTCCCACCCCAAATAAGTCTGCAATTATTTGCTTTTGAAGGCAAACATTAACATCGTTGAAAGCCTCCCATAGGTGCTTACCCACCTACCATGCTCAGAAACCTAAATGGAGTGGCTGCAGAGATAATACTGCAAATCATTGTTAAGGAAAGCTTTGATTCTGAGAAAAGCAGAAAACCAGTGGTGAGAGCCAAACAAAATATCTGAGCCCTGCTCAGCTAAAAGAAAAGAACATGGGGTGCATATGTTGTAAAAGGTACCATGAAATGTACTGCATCCAGAATGAGTACAGAGGTGGGAGCAAAGCCTGTGTAGGTGGAGGGACTGACACAGATGGACAAGAGGAAGGGGAAGATTGATGAGCAAGAGGGCTGAGTCTAGAGAGCTATGATGTTCTAAGAAATGCACTTTTCAGTTCTCCTTCAAAGAAGAAATTGTTGCCTCAGCTTCAGGGAATGCTTTCCTCTGCAGACAATCTTTAGCTCTTAGTCCATTTATGGATTGGATCAGCTGCAGACAGCTCCCTGTCAAAGGCCACACCTTCCTGAAATGTCCTACGTCTAATGATTGATGGAGGTAGAAGGAAAAAGACTCACCCTCTTCAGGCCAGTGCGGGACAACTCTGTTGGAAGATGTTAGCCCTAGGGTTCCCCATAGGATTGACCAAGGCTATCTTTTGGGTTTGCGTTGTAAGTCAACTTCTCCTTCGACCCAATCTTCTTTCTTTTTTCTCCCATTGGTGCCTTCCTAATGAGTATCCTCCATACTAACCTCCGTCTTAGTCTGCTTTCCAGAGAACTCAGCCAGGGACAGTTGGTGCCCAGTAGTCCGAGTAAGCAAGTATTAAAATGGAATTTTAGAGCCAGATGATTTATTTCCCATTTGGGAAGGAGGATTCCATCAATAAAAGAGCACTGATAGCTTCTGGCACAAGGAGGAAGTTCAGTTATCAAAACTTTCATCAGAATTGGATGGTATACTAGTGGTAAGGAGTGCTCTGTAGTAAGTGTTAGAGAAATTTTAACTAGAATAACAAGGGAATTGACTGGCTATTGCTAAGCTTAGTTGATGCACTAAGCCACAGGGTAGCAAAATGTGACTCATGAGTGAAATTCTGCTCATTGCCTGTTTTTATAAATGAAGTTTGATTGGAACATAGCCACACTCATCATTTATATATTGTTTATAACTGTGCTTTTACTATAGAGGCAAGTTAAATAGTTGTGATAGCAGATTTATGGCCTCAAAGCCTAAAATGTTCAGTGCTGTGTACTATATAGCCCTGTAAAGAAAAAGTTTGCTGACCACTGCATAAGAAAAAAGAGAAAGTATTAGAATGATTAACAAGCAATTGCAAAACCAAACATGAAACCCAGAAGACTTTTTTGATGGATTACAAAGAAGTAAGCAAGGTAGTTGGAGGGCAGAGAGATCTATAGAGCTAAACCAGGACTTGATCAGTATAGTAACTGAACTCCAAAGAAGGTTAAGCTCCTAGTCCGAGGTGGTCTATTATGTGAAGGTCAGCGCTCTGGTTAGGAAAGAAGAGGACACTAACACATTGGATAGGGATATCTGGATATCAGTATAATAATCCTGAGTTTCTAGAGTCTTCCAAACCCTTTGAGCCTGTGGAAGTAGCCCAATAATCCCCATTAAAAGCTAACGTACTCTTTTTCTTGCTTGAAAAAAATGCAAAGACCTCTCCCCTTGAGAAACAACGTGTGCCCCACTCCCCACCCAACCACCTCAGCCCCTCTCCCCTCTTGGCCACTAAACCTATAACTAGTAGCCAGAAGAATGCAGGGCCTGCAAGAGAGAACTTCAAGGGAGCTGCAGGATTAGCTAGCATGTACTTGCAGGAGCAGGGAGAGTATATATGGGACTGGATTCCTGGGGTGCTTGATCAAGGGAACTAAAATACATGGTTAGATAAGGGAAAGTTTTATTTAATTGGAAATATTCTTCTGAGACACAGGATTTAATACTCTATCAAAGACTCCAGAGATATGGCAGGCTTGTTACAGAGTCTTAAAATCGTGAAAAATGAGTAGCCCACACTGAGTGGGACTGAAATGCCAGAATTTCATGGAAGAGGATGAAGGAAATTATTAAGACTTGGGAAAATAGCATGCTAAGTTGGATGTACTGTGTAAAGCCAAAAACCCCACAAGATGATTATGTTCCATGGGAAGACCCAGAAGATATATAATTTACCAAGGCCCCAACGGAAGCTCTGATGAGACGGTCAACAGGATGAAAAAGTCCTGTCATGCCCGTCCTTTATAGGCCATGGGTAATGATAGGAGAAAACATTACAGAACAAAGCTCACTGACAACAATGGTCTGATTGGATTCCTAATACAATCAAGGCCAGGTAGTAGCACTTAACTGTCGGAAGCCAGGTGTATGCAATTTACATAAAGAACAGCAAGGAATGAATGACAGCCAAGAAGATGTGATCTACAGGATTTTGGATTCTTGAGACTGTGGTATCCCTAAGAGTAGAAAAGATGTGTACACAACAAAGATTATTCAACTTGTATCATCAAAGGATACCAAGGATAGATGATCAAGAAGCCAAGGATGGCCACCCCAATAAGTCATGGTACTTTTTTTTTTTAAGATTTTATTTATTTATTTGACAGAGAGATCACAAGTAGGCAGAGAGGCAGGCAGAGTGAGAGGAGGAAGCAGGCTCCCCACCGGGCAGAGAGCCCCATGCGGGCCTCGATCCCAGGAGATCATGACCTGAGCCGAAGGCAGAGGCTTTAACCCACTGAGCCACCCAGGTGCCCAAGAAGTCATGGTTCTTGCCCATTTTCTAGGCCTGGACCAATTTTTAGGTCCCAAACTTATTGTTTAAAGAGGAAAAATGAAGGAGGAGAAAACGCAGTAGGAGACAAACCATGAGAGACTATGGGCTCCTGGAAACAAATGGAGGGTTTTATAAGGGAGGGATGTGGGGGAATGGGTGAGCCTGGTGATGGGTATCAAGAAGGGCACAGATTGCCTGGAGCACTGGGTGTTATACGTAAACAATGAATCTTAGAACACTACATCAAAAACTAATGATGTACTGTATGGTGACTAACATAACACAATAAAAAAATAAAGAGGAAACAGCCTCAGGGACAAAAGACTACAACACCATGGCAACATATGCAGTAATGATTCTTCCAGATCTTCCTCCAAAAGATTTATAGCAATTTACTCAGAGCATTATGAAAAGGGAATACCCAAATATTTCAAGGACTGTTGGACACAGTGTTGAAGTTAACACACCTGAAGACATGAAATATTTCTGTAGTTCCTCTATTAAAATGGGGATTTATGGGGCCCAGGTAAAACATGGACTTTTGACTAAACTCTCACTTATTGTATGTCTTGGGTTTGTGAATCACCCTGTGGTAATTTCCCCAGGCCAAAAAGTATAATTGGACTATAAATAGATGGCAAATGATGAAACTTCCTCATTGTGTTTTTGGCCAGTGGGGTAAGAGCCCACTGTAATAATGGGAAAGGTCAAGTGCAAGTGCCTAAACTTCCCTACCTCTGGACAAGATAGTAAGAATAAAAAATTTACATTCTGGGAGTGGGGAAAACAGAAGTTAGTACTATCATTAAGAATATAAAAGAATCAGGAGTGGTGGTCCCCATCATATCTTCCTTTACATTCCTAGTCTGGTACCTATAGAAAAACCAGACTGTTCCTACCACAAATTCAATGAAGTTGTAACCTTGTGATATGCATGCAACTGCCATGCCAAATGAGGTATCTGTTGCTAAAAGAGGCTACCATGGCCTCAGGTACCATTGATCTGATGAATGTTTGCATTCCTATCCCTGTTTAGAAAAAAGAATCAGAAATTGTTTGCATTTCTGTGGATTGGACAGTAATATATATTTGTCTGGATACCTCACAAACATCATATTGATATACAATATCAAGGACAGTTAGCTAATTGGGTTGAAGAAGGAAGAAGTGGCTGGCATGTTGGAGACTTTGATAAGACACATGCTTTCAAGAACGTGAAAGATAAACTCTATGAATATTCAGGGGCCTGCAATATCAATAAAATTTGTAGGAGTCCAATGATCAGGGACATTTTAGGACCTCCTGTCCAAAATTAAATTATTGCATCTTGCCTCTCCTTTCTCAAAGACAGAAGCAAAGGCCTATAAGCCTTTTATGGTGCTAGAAGAAGAGTGTTCCACACCTGAGAATACTGCTTCATTCATATAGCAGGTGATACAAAGGCTGCCAGGTTTGAACAGGGCCCAACACAGAAAAGGGTGCTTCAGCAGGTCCAGGCTATGAGCCAAGCAACATGCCACCTAGGTCATATAAAACAGCAGACTTTCTGATATTAGAGATATTGGTGGTAAGAAAAGATGCCATGTGGAGTTTGTGGCAAGATGCAATAGGAGAATCACAAGATAATTTGGAGTTCTGGATTTAGGACCATTCTATCTGCATTGAAGAATTATACTATAAAAAACAACATATGAGGTGCCTGGGTGGCTCAGTAGTTTAAGTGTCAAACTTTGGCTCAGGTTATAATCCCACGGTCCTGAGATTGAGCCCTGTGTAAGAATCTCTGATCAGTAGGGAGTCTGCCTTTCCCTTCTCCCTTTGTCCCTCTCCCTCACTTGTGCTCTCTCTCTCTCTCTCAAATAAATAAATAACCTCTTTAAAAAACTGATGTGTTAACTTTCATCCTAAAAAAGTAGAAAAAGAGGAGCAAACTAAACCCGACGCAAACAGAACAGAAGAAAGAATAAAAACTAGAATGGAAATAAATGAAATAGAGAACAGAAAAACAATAGAGAAAATTAATGCAATAGAAGTTGGTTATTTGAAAAGATCAAGAAAAGTGACATATCTTTAGCTAGACTGACCAAGTGAAAAAAGAAGACTCAATTTGCTAGAATCAAGAATGATGTAGAGGACATCACTACCAGCCTCATAGAGGTAAAAAGAATTCTAAGGGAATAGTATAAACAACTGTATACTGTCAAATTAAATAGCCTAGATAAAAGGGATAAATTCCAAGAAAGATAAAAACTAATGAAACTTTACTAAAGAACAAATAGAAAATATGAATAGACATAAAATAAGTAGTGAGATTAAATTAGAAGGAAAAAAAAGTCCACAATTAAAGCCCAGGCCCAGGTGGTTTCACGGGTGAATTCTAAAAAGTGTTGAAAAGAAGAATTCACACCAAACCTTCACAAAATCTTCCAAAAAGCTAGAATAAACAGGGATATTTCTCAACTCATTCTATGAGGTCAGAATTATCTTAATACAAAAATTATCTCAAAGGGGAGGTGATATTCTCATGTAAGAGCTAAAATAAAACTCTTAGAGGAAAACATGTCACTCATAGTGACCTTGGATTAGGAAATGGCATTTAAGACACAACACCAAACAGAAGCGATGGAAAAAAAGAAGCTAAAGTAAACCTCATTAAAATTAAATAAAACAAAACAAAATGTTCGCATTTAAAGGACACCATTGAGAAAGTGAAAAGATAGCCCATATAATGAGAGAAAAAATGTATATATCATATCTCTGGTAAGGTCTTATCTCTAGACTAAATGAAGGACTTTTATAATTGCACAATAAAAAGACATGATTTAAAAGTGGGAAAGGATTTGAGTAGAAATTTCACCAGTAAAGATCTACAAATGGCCCGCCTATAGGTACATGGAATGATGCTTAACATCATTAGTCATTAAGGAAATACAGAATGAAACCACAATGAGATACCACTACACACAGCCTTAGGTCCAATAAAGTTGAACAATAGCAAGGGTTGGGGAGAATGTGGGAAAATTGGAACCCTTACTCATTGTTTTTGGGAATGTAAAATGGTGTTTTGGAATATAGTCTGATGGTTCTTCATAAAGCTAAATTTAGAGTTACAAAATGACCCAGAAATTCCACTTATAGGTTCAATAACAATTAAAACACACAACCTCACAAAGACTAAAAACTAAACACAAAAACTAAAAACCACAGAGATGTTCACTTTCCAAGGTTGAATTTTGTGGTGTGTGGATTATAAATAAAGCTATCCAAAAACAAAAGGGGGAGGTACTTACTCATGTGCAAGTACCCTCTTAAATGTTGTGCCTGAGTTGTCTCACTTGCTTCACTCTGGATCTGCCATTAAACTTCGCCTCTAAGTTTCCCACAGGGGGCAAGCAAAGTACTTCCCACTGAAGTGCTAGAGAAGCTGTTCTCCAAAAGTATATGCACAAGTTGACCCAAGTGATAGGAGGGCTGGACTGTGCTGAAGTTGGATCCATGCCCTCAGTTCTCTCTGAAGAGTGTCCTGTTGCGCTAGCAGCAACGAATGCCATGAGAAGCTTCAGGTGTCTGCCTCTTCAGAGACTGTTCGAGTTTCAGAAAGCCGCTTTTCTCAACAGAGTGTACTTTCTGAGGTGTTCACGTTCAGTGACTGTAGAAGAAACCATCTAAAGCCTCAGCCATTCCATCCAGTGTGGGAGACCCTGATGGGTCCATCTAGCTGCACAACGTCCCTGTAGAGTAGGCTGAGGTGGTGGTTCAGGCTGTCATGTCATCAGAGCTCAGTTTCCCCCTCTCCCAGTCCAGCCTGCTTCCCTTCTTTCCACTGTGATTATCCCAAGAGCACTTCCTAATAAACATTCTGCACACTACATTCCATCTCAAAGTTTCCTTTCCAGAGAACCCAATCTGCAACAGGGGTTTAGGAAAACTGTAAGCAAACAGACAGATGAACAGCAAACACAGAATCCATTTGAGTTACCCACTATCTCTTTCCTCAGGGCTTCTTTCCTCAGGTACCCCTTACAGTGGTACCAGGCCCCCAAATGAGAGGATCCTTCCACCTCAGTTTTTAACAACTTTCAAAGAAATGGCCTAAATTCATTTTCAGAAAGAAATGAGGGAAGGCGGCAATAAGAAATGATAATAAATGATTACCGATACTGAAGGGTAGCCATAGACTCTGGCAGGAGTGATGGGACACGGTAGGAGGAATGTGACCTAGAAAGGGTACACCACCTTTCCCAAAGGAGCTCACAGCCTTTTTGTAGATGTGGGTGATAATCTGTATAATCATAGAACATTGGTGCAGGGCTGATGATTATAGTCTGGAACTCCTTTTCTTCGAGTTTTTCAGCTTCCTCTTCCTGTTTCTTCTCTCCTTCCCTCCTCTTGCACTCACTCCCTTACTTCTGGTCTGTGCTGCACCCATGCTTGCCCTGGGGGTGAGGGAGGCCTACCCGCAGATCTGCCACGCCGACCGCTGTGGCATGGACTCAGATGCCAGCTCTGGGAGAAATCTGTCTGTGATGAGAACTGTGGATTTTTGATGAGCAGGCCATGGACCTCAGAGTGTCCGCCAAGGCCCCTAATCAACATATTAATTTGGTTTCGTAAAGAGTTTCCAACATCCAACATGTTTAATGAACATCACTTATAGACTAACCCTTACTGTCTATGGAGTCAGTGTCTAGAATCTATTACGATTCTGCCTCTTCACTAGTCCTGGCCAGCCATAGATAGGGAGGGAGAAACGGCAGTGTAAATGGTCCTATTGGGGGATTAAAAGAGGTCCTTTTGTCTGTATTCTAGCTCCATGGTTAAAAATGCTTTCCTTTTAGGCTTAAGGTTTTGCTTACCTATCTAAGCATAATCTTTTGAAAAATAAAACAGAAAATTTTTTAATAATCTGAATTAAATTTCTGTTTATTATTTTTTGTGAGTCTAGCAGTTACAAAACTTCTGTGAGCTGAAGTTTTGTCAGGTATAAGGTGAAATGAGAGGGACACCTTGGTGACTTAGTCGGGTAAGCATCTGACTCATGATTTCAGCTCATGTCATGATCTCAGGGTTATTGAGCTCTGTGCTGGGTACGGAGCCTACTTGAGATTTTCCCTTTCCCTCTCCCCCACACCCCTGCTCATATATATGTGTGTTCTCACTCTCTTTCTCAAAACAAAAAAAGATGAAATGGGAATAACTGTGGCCTTACAGGGATTATTAGAAAGACAAAGGTAACAATGGTGAGAATTTCATATATTATCAAGTACTATAAGACAGTAAGGGGTTATTATTTCCAGCTGTTCCCGTTTCATTATAAATATTGTAAATGATGTTACTGTCAGTTTTCTCTCTTTATCTGTGGACATTGCAAAATGGGAGTTTTAAAGACAAGGAAGGGATGATTCGGGAGCAGTTACATGATGTACTTGTCAATGGTTAGTCTGGGCATATGTCTAACTGAGAGGCAGAATGTACTGGATAAAGCCAAGGGAATGAATTGGTGGTGAGGAATTGCTGGCAACAATCAGTTAATCACCTTCCAGTTCTTCAGGAGTGAGCCCTAGACTACATAGCACCTAAAGAAAGCCAAGTACAGATAGCCTTATTCATTCGTTCTTTCATTTACCTATTGAAAAAACAATTAACCAGCTTTCACTTTGCGCTTGACACCGTAAGCATTGAATAAAATAGTCGCACAGAATGGTGGCAGAGACAAGCTAATAGATCACCCATTTCAGCGTCATGTCTCAAAGCTGTGACAGCAGTAGCAAAGCTAGGAGAGGAGCATCTAGATCAGATTAGGAAGCTCAAGAAAGGTTTCTTGGAAGAGGTGATGCTCGGTCTGAATTTAGAAGGATGAGTAAGTCTTAGATGACGTGGGGGCGGAGAGAGTGTTTTCCTAGAAGAGGGAACAATATGTGCAAGGACTTGGAAGCTGAAAGCAGTCTGTCGTATTTTAAGGAACCACAAGTAGTTTCAAATGACTGTTCTGAAGGTGTGTGGGGAGGGCAGGTGGGAGGAAGTGAGACGTGTGTGAAGATGGGAGAACAGAGAAATAGGGGAGGACAGAGCCAAAATATCTGAACTTGATCCTGAGAGTTATGTGGGACTCAAGCTTGGGGGGACAGTGACACAGTCAGAATTGCATTTTAGAAAGAGTAGAATTGCTAGGAAGGATTAAGCCCAGAGGCAGGAAGCTCAGGATTCTACACAGCAGCTGTGAGGGCATAAAGTGGGCAGTAGTCTGGTCTTGGCATTGGAGATAAGGAAACAAAGCTGACAGAATCTGCAGAGTTTCTGGTATAGAACTCTGGGACCAAGCATGGAAGCATAAGAGGGACAAATTAGAATGCCTTTCAGAAGCTGAAAAGTACAGAGAATTTGGGTTTGGTCACTTAACACTTCCTATTAAAATCTTCTTCCCCCCATTGGGAGTATAAGTATCCACTGATGGTCTGCCTACTTTCGGGTTCTGGGAGGAGGACCAGCATCCAGCTCTTTTCAGTTCAATAGAAGACTGATCGCACCACGAGTCAGGCACAGTCTGTTATTTACTCTAAGAAATCAAGCTCATTTAAAGCAGGCTTGCACAGAATGGAGTCTCTGATTTCCCACATTCCCCACAAGGCTGCAGATTCCCTGCTCTGCTTCCCCTCCAGAGTGGTGCGTGGTGACCCTGAGCAGCCCCTCCATGGGGTCATCCTCTCCAGCTTATGCTCCTTCCCTCCCAGCATGCACAGCCTCCTCTGTTGGGAGTGACAGATGACTGTTTTGGTCTTGGGATTTCCTCTTTAGAGTGTGTCTGTCACTTCTCCAGTCTGTGATAAATGCATTCTAAAGGACTTAAAGGCTGTTTGACTGGGGCTGAGGCATCTATTTTAGGTTAGAATTGCTGACATTCCAGGAGCATTTTTTTAATAGAAGAAAGAATATCAGAAAGATGTGCTCTGTTCTCTTTTACATAGCGAGACTTCTGTGTTGCCTAGTGATCTGGGATGGTGTGGTACATTTGGAACCCATGAACTGTGACCTGCGGTGGATGATCAAAATGGCCAGTGCCCTCCCAGCACCCATGCCATTGCAGAGTGACTTTGTATTTCCTCCCATTAAGGGGAGAAAAGGGCTTCTTTTTCTCAGGGTACTGAAAGAAAGAGTTTTAAAGGAAAAGAAGGAACAATTTGGAAGAAGTCGTGTGATTAACTTGGCACGGCACTTGGTGGATATGTCTGGGTGTGTGTCTGAGAGGCAGAATGTTCTGGATCAGAGTACACTGAGAATCAAGGGGATTTGGGGGGTTGCTGGGGAAAATAATGAATTGCTTTGCAGTTCTTTAAGAGAGAGCCCTGTGGCAGTGTCTAGAAAGAGCCAAGTACCTATCACTTCATTTATGCATCCATTAACTCATTAATCCATTTATTTAAAAATACATATCAGCTTTCAGTTTGCATCCCTCAGGTACTGTGAGAAGTGAGGCTGAGTGAGCTATGGCAACCCCAGATGAAATGTGCTGAGCCCACCCCAGCCTCAGCCAGAGGAACCCCCAGGGAGAGTCATATGTAAGCCTCTAAGTATTGGTGTGGTTGATGTGCTGCAAAAGCTAAAGCATGATCTAAATCTAAAGGATACGTATTTTGGTCTTGATTTCCCTAGGAACCTCCTTAGGCCTCCCCTGAAAATGGGAGATGCCATATTTTAAAGTCAAAATGTCCCATGCCATAGAGAAGAACTAGAAAACTTTGTGAAAGCAGACGAAAATGTTTGGCCATCACTGGAACGTAGAACACAACCAGGATTAATTTTTAAGGGGAGGCAAGGAAGGCTAGACCTCAATAACCTTTAGAATGTAGGAGCTTAGGAGCTTACAAATGTAATGAAAGGTATTGCTTTAATTTTTCTTATTGGCCTAGGTAATAATTTATTTGGTGATTTTTTTCTATTACCTTTTTATTAAACATTTTTAGCTCATAAAAACCTTACTTTAAGCTTATTTATCACAGAAAAATTACCTTTCCATTTCTTCTGGGTCATTTGCAAATTTTATTCCCTTTACCAAAATGAACCGTGTGATACCCTGGAACAATGTGGATCTTTGAAAGGTTCTCTTTGAGAACAGTAATATAAAATATAAGAATAAATTATCAACTACTTATTACTATAAATTTACTGTAGACCAGATACTCTGCTTATGGCTCTACATTCATTATCTCATTCAATCATTTTATCAGCTCATATGAGGTTGTGACTACCCTCATTTGTGATTCCACTTTTGAGGTTAACTCAGGCTCAGAGCTTCACATTGGGAGGAGGCCAGCAGGAAGCAGCTGTGGCATCTGAGTGTGTTGTGTTGTTGAGGCTCTGCCCCCAGCCATCACGTGGTACTGCTGTGTCGGGGCAGAACCCACACTCTACTGTCGTTCTCCATGAGTATTCACGGGCCAGCCCTCCAAATTCTGTGTACTTCAAGTTTCTTCATCTATAACATGGAGGTAACAATATACTGTTAACTGTTAACAATATACAGGAACCAAGGGCTGAAATATGCCATTTTATATTATTGTAGTAGTAGATATGGAAGCTCTCTGAGGACGTAAAATAATACCTTGCAGATGGTAAGAAATGTGTTTTTGTCCCTACAAAGACCGTCAAGACAAGCAATTAGAGTCTTGATCTCAACAGCTCTCCCCATTTCTGTCTCTTCCCTCTTTCTCCACACAGTATTTGAAGAGTGTTTTGAGCAGTTCCTGGTTCTGGTCCACTAGACTGAGCTGCAGCCATTTTTGACGTGAACAGAAGACAGACCTCTTGTCTAGAAACTCAGGGACACCAAATGATAAGTCATTGTCCTATGAGAGATACAAAAAATGGGAGCAACGCGGATGTCCAATGAGTGACAGTAGAGGCAAAACATCTGTGAAGATAAATGATGCTTACTGAGTGGCAAGGTTTAGGAAACAAATATGGCCAGTGTATTCAGTAGGAGGTAACTGTTCCCTTTGTGCCTCCCAAAGAATGTTAACCTGTTTACAGGCGCACAGTGGATGGATGGGATAGGTGCTTACAGGAAAGAGAACGTTCTTTATCTGGGACTAGGATTTGCTCTTTGTGTGGTCTCAAGTAGTCCCAACAACTAAAACACACAAATGTGCAAGTGTGTGTATACACACATGTACCCACACCCACAGAGATATACAGTGATTGGTATGTGCACGCAGACCCATGCACACATCACAAAAGAGCACTTAAGCAAAACTCCTCTATTTTTTTTAATATTTAGCATATATGGACAAAGGAAAAGAAAATCAATAGATAATACAAGATGAAATGAATCCTCATTTCCTTAACAAGGAGGAAAAGGGAATGTATAAAACATCAACATCAGCCTCAAGGCCAGTGATGAGGGCTGTCCCTCTGGTTTCATAAATCCTGCCTAACAAGACAGAGATTACCAGTCATAAAGCATCTCATTCTCACATGGTGTCATTTCCATAAATGCTATATATAAAGAACACAATGATGAGTGCTAACTCAGATCACTAGGGAAAAGACAAATGTTCATAAAGGAGCTTTTGTTGTCAAAGTGAGGTTTTAGACTTGTCCCAAAAGGATGTCCCAAAACTGCCATAAAGAAATAAACACACATTCGTGTGTGTGTGTCTGTGTGTGTATGAAAATTTTTTTTCCTTAGTATTTTCCCATCAGCAGAACTCTAGACTGCTGAGTAAGGAGGCCAGAGGGACATGACCCTTGCATTCACAGCAGCAGTAACTGTCCTTTTCCCATTATGTGTGTCCTAAATGATGTCACCAATATGCTTTTTTCCCAGTCCACACCCCCAGGAATGCTAGGATGCAGTTCAGGCTTGTTGAAGGATTCCTGCTCAGGTCCCTGAAGCCATCTTCTGGTTAACAGTGGTCTTTCTAGTTAAGAGAACTTCCATCAACACTCTGGGCCCCATGAACAAGAGGGGGACTCTCTAAAAGGCGGTGAAGCCGGTCTTCTAAATCTTTTATCTCCTAGTGTTTGACTCCTTGCCATCTCAGACAACACCCAATATCCCAGTCTTGTTTCTTGTCCTGTGGGGTATTTCATAAATTTGAACAGCTCCTGATTCTCTCAAAACCAGAAATCCTGAGGGTGTGGAGATAGCTCCATTAAACTCCTTCGGCCTCGTCTCCAGAAGGCTGACAGCTGACCCCCAACACCCATGGACAGGTACAGAATGATGTAGATCTTGCAAAGAACAGTTGGGGTTTTTTTTAAGGAACTTTTTTCCTATAGGAAGAAACACTTCTTTTCTGCCCCACCTTCCAAAACAAAAACAAAAAGTAACTGTACTGCCTACTTAATTTTTCTACCTGTCCTCCTACTCTGTTCTTTTTTCTTATGTCCGGTGGCAAGAACAGACACTTGACTATGGGGGCACGGGTTAAGCTTTCACATTCCCTAGACATCCCTTCAGGCAGTTTTAGTGGGAGTTACAACCACACTTGGGTATGCAGGGCGTTTGGCAACAGGCCTGAATCCTGCTTTACTTAAACCTGTGCTCCCTCACTTCTCCACAACTCTCTCCTGCAATCTGCCATCACATACATAAACAATCCACACAGAGCACAGGGACACCTAAGTGACCTAGGTCTCAATAAGGGTGTGAGAGAACTGGGATTATACACATTCCCTCATTTGTCCATCCATCTGTCCAGTGGAAATTTATTCCAGGCACTTTGGTGGGTGCTGTGATGTTTCAGAGATAAAGATGAAATGTCTCTGCCCTCAATGACCTTTCAACTCTGATAGTGACTTGGGATTACATTATACCTGAACTTTCCATGATAATGTTTTCAAAGATTCACTAATAGGGGGAAGACTCATTAAAAGAGACCACTGATTTAAAGGAGGACAGATGAAATGGGAGGATTGGAAAATGGGGACTACTGGGGAAAGCTAGAGGAAGCACTGTTATTTAGCACAGAACGAAAATCCTGAAATGATGAGTTAATGAGAGTATTTAAGTGTATAGAGGGTGGACTCCATTACAGATCTATCATCCATGAATTTATCTAACACCCTTTTTGAACCAAATTATCTTTTTTTTAGTCTGTGCTGTCTCTAGGTATAATGAGTTCCTTATGTAGACTGCCTGCTGTGTGAAATAACACATCATTTTGCTTCTGAAATTTCTTCCTTTAAGCTTATAGGAACTCCCCTAATTCTAGGTTCTCAGGATTTGGTTAGCAGTCCTCATGTTGTGTGCCCTCCCCAAACCTGGCATGATTTTGCAGCCTTCTTTCATATCTCTCTTCCAGCCTCTGTTTTCCTGAAGAGTCCTTGTTTTTCCTTATAGAGAATACACTTGAGTTTTGTTATCAAATTAGCTACACAATTTCCTGAGATTTCTCTAGCTCTTGTGTGTCTTTTTAGGGGAATGCTAAAAACAACAAGTGTATTAATTAATCTAAAACACACTTCCTCCTACATTTTAACATCTCAAAAATCAAGATATATTCTACAATCAGTGTTAAGAAAGAAATGTGTCAAAGTTTAATTGGCAGCACTTTTTCCCTTTAATGATAAGGAAAAATAACAGTGTGTCTTGACACTCACCTTCAGTCATGAAATATGTTATTAATATACTGTTGGTTTTTGTGGCACAATAAATGATAGGACACAATGTTTATGAAATGCCTTAAGGAATTGTACAGAATTTAGTTAATTGTATATTTGCTCAGTGTTTATTCAGGTGCTTTTTTCCACCAACATCTTTGTTGTTTCAAAGCCAGCTTCTCTATTATTTAAAACTCTTGGTATGGGGTGCCTGGGTGGCTCAGTCGTTAAGTGTCTGCCTTTAGCTCAGGTCATGAACCTGGAGTCCCAGGATTGAGCACCGCATTGGGCTCCCTGTTCAGCAGGGAGCCTGCTTCTCCCTCTCTCACTCCTCCTGCTTGTGTTTTCTCTCTAGTTCTGTTTCTCTCTGTCAAATAAATAAAATATTTATATATAATTTTAAAAAATGAAAAATATAAAACTCTTGGTATAACACCACATACCCTTCAGGACTTAAATGATGCTAACTGATAAGTCTGGTGAAGAAGCACCAGAAACCTGGCTTCGAATCCTAACCTGGTTCCCCAGGTAAACCCTACAGGATATTTTCCCCTCATTGGTTCTGTCTAGAAGTATAGAGAAAGAATCTTTACCCCCCTCACGCTCCCAACTGGGTTTGAATGTAAAATACAAGAGAATGTCGGGATGGAGCTCTGAGTTCCTTGGGAAAAGGAATTGTAAAAAACAGCACGATATCATTATTATTATCATGTTGACCATGTCCCTTGAAATCTCAACCACTCTGGAGAATGGATTTTCAACTAAAGTGCAGCTTTATAATCGGAGCTTAATTGGAGGTAGAGTCTGTTCAGCAAGCTTCTCGGCATGATTCTCCTTTCTAAGGCAGATTGTATTTCACTTTGCATAATGAGGCAATCTTTCTATTTACTGATTATTTCCTTATATAACTTGATCACTGAGAAGAAGTCACTGCCAAGATGTCAAACAACTGACTAATAAGCATATTCCCAATTCCTGATGTGCAAGGCACTTAAGATCCACCTTTTTCTTGCCGATTGAAGTTTGTGCCCACTGATGTCAGAGGACACATTTTGCTAGAAGGCAAGGTTTGTATTCCTGACATTTTATAAATAAAGCCAGGAGGAAAAGGACAGGGTAATGTCTCCATGGCTGGCATCTTGAAGGTGTGAAATAAGATGTAAAATTCTTAGAGTCGACCTAATAATCACAGAACTAACATTTGCAGAGTGCTTTATAATTTTGTATTAATTTATTCCCTATACCACCATGAGAGAAATAAGCAAAACGTGTATTATCCCACTTTGATTATGAGAAAAGCAATAATTGAAACAGCTAACTTGTCCAAAAATACAGATAACAATTAGCAGAACCAAGAATTGAGTCCAGGTGTTTTGAATCAGAACCCTGGGTATCCTGCTGTCACCCCATGAAAGCTGACTATAGTCCAGGTCTTACCCCAGTGTTCCTTACAACCACAGTGATGCCTTCCAGTACCATGTCCTTAATGAGTCATATAAGGGAGCAAACATGTTTGTACCAGTTTCCTTAGATAATTTCCTCAATCATCCAGTTTGTTTTACAGCATGGACCCAAATTCTATATTTCTCCATTGTTCCTATAGCATCTCCCGACTTGTTTTCTGTATAGAGCTTATCCTGATCTATAACTTTTCCATGTATTAATATGTCTCCTTCCTGTCTGTCCCCTGTAGGATGTTAGGTACATGTGGGTGTATATTGTTACACACCGGGATCAGCACAGAGCCTGACACATGGGCATCCAACAAGTATTCATTAAATGAATGAAGTAGTAAAAGGTGCCTGAAATGGCACAATTTCCCAATCAACACTAAATTTAAAGCTTGGACTTTTTAAGTGAGTCACTTTACTAAAGATTTTATTTCCTTAAACAACAACAACAATTTTATGTCCTTATTTCCTTTATTTCCTTCCTTTTATTTCCTTAAACAAAAAACACAAATCTGTGTTCAGGCTGGTCATGTTACTTTGTAGTGTCATTCCAGCATTTTGAATTGTTCTGACAGAAACACCATATCATCTGCATTTAATTATACATTTACTGTATTATAAACCTTGGTTATCTCATTACAACTGGAGGGAAATTAAAAGGATGCCAAATAGCTCACTCGGGACCACTGCAGAGATAGAGCCTAGACTTCAGAATATCAGTGACTATATTTATGGTCTTCTTCCTGGCTTCAAGTACTTTCATAATCTTTGGTATTAACTCAGTGAACCCTCCAATTTTCCCAAACCTATGTAAGCAATGTCAGTGACATGGTAAGGAGAAAAGAGAAACAAAACAAACCTGTATTCAGTATAGCATGTATCTTGTATAGTCAGCAAAGCTAGCACTCTCCTCTGCCCATAAACCATCTCTTGTAAAGCTCAGCAAAGCTTCAGGAAGAATCTGTATCCTCTCCCAATAGCATCCAGTCCCTCTGTGCAGACTTGTGCTTGTTTGTCGATGTGCTTGTTAAATTGACCTAGTGTTTATGTTTTACTTAGAACTGATGACAGTGACATTAGTCAGTATTACTTATCACAATCCTTGATCTGCTCCTCAGGATAGAAACTACATGTATTGGGGCACCTGGGTGGCTCAGTCATTAAGCATCTGCCTTTGGCTCAGGTCATGATCCCGGAGTCCTGGGATTGAGTTCCGCATCAGGCTCCCTGCTCGGTGGGAAGCCTGCTTCTCTCTCTCTCACTCTCCCTGCTTGTGTTCCCTCTCTCGCTGTGTTGCTCTCTGTCAAATAAATAAATAAAATCTTAAAAAACTGCATGTATCTTTTTCCAACAGGTTGGGTGAACGTCAGTAGTAAATAATACATTATAGGTATAGGTCACCTGTGGCAGCCACTGACAACTATAAGCTTGCTTTCTGGACATCTGAACCAAAAATATTTCCTTCCCCCATCATTCCAAACCACCCCCCCTTTCCAAATTCATCCCTTTGTTTTCAAAGAATCTCACTCATCACCTAATGTAAAAACAGAAAAATCTAAATTTATTTTTGTAAGATTTTATTTTATTTATTTGTCAGAAAGAGAGTGTGAAAGCACATCGGGGGGAGTAGTAGGCAAAGAGGGAAGAAGCAGGCGCCTTGCTGAGCAAGGAGCCCAATGTGGGACTCGATCCCAAGACTCTGGGATCATGACAATGCTTAACCGACTAAGCCAAACAGGTGTCTCACAAAATCTAAATTAACCCCATCTACCTCTCAAAATATCCCTAATGTGAGACACAAAAACATGGACATGTTTTTGTCTGAAAATAAAATGGCTTAGTGTCCTCAAGTTATGTGAATAAATATAAATGCAAATCAATGAAAATGAAACAACATCCTTGTCTTTAGGATCACAGTGTATTTGAGGACTAGAAGTTCATGATCATTCATCTGATCTAATAATCCGGTGGCCTCTAATTATGGATGAGGAATAGGAGACCCAGAAAAGTGAAGTGGCTTGTCCAAGGTCATGTGGTTACTTAAAGACAGGAACAGTGTTTCTTAATGTCCTATTCAATATGACTTGTGGGTCCTAGAGAAGAGGATATGATTGAATTTGTAGACTTGTCAGTTTCTGGATTGTTCATTAAGATTAGTATCTCTAACTTTTCTGAGTAGCTATTCTCAGTTGTTGTGATGCTACGGTTCACTTGGTAATTCTCAATGTAGCATGTCATCTTATAGAGGACTGTTCTTACTCCCACTGTGTTCCTAGGACAGACATGAAGAAGAATCCCTTCATTATAGCTTCTGTTTGGTGTGATTCAGGTATAAGAATGACTTAAAAGGAAACAACTACCTGTTATGTTCTTCTTTAATTTCAGTTTAATTGCCACGGCTTCACCAATTGGTCAGTGCCCTTGGTTTCAAAAGGCCCCTGCTCTCTGTGAGGAAAAAATTTTTAGACACATCCCCTGCCTAATTTGGTTAAATCCTGAGATCACTCTTGAGAACTGAATGAAAACATCCTTCCCCATATTTATTACACATCTATAATAAAAAATTAAAAAGATATTATTTATTGTATTTGTATGATGGATAAAAACAGAATAATTAAATTTTGGTCTCCTATTTAGAGATTACTCTCAGCTTTCGCTTGGAGGGCAGGACAACAGTAGAGTTTTTATGGAGGTGAATAGGAAATTGAAGGGAGATTGTTCTGTACTTTGATTGTTTCATCTCCACCTGACTCTGGTCTTCTCTTATTTCCTCAGAGGAATATGCCTGCAGTACTTTAAGCATCTGGGATTTTACCTCTTCTATCTGATTCACATCTTGAGCTACTTGACAGTATAATGTGCCAGTGGGCTGGTCTGCATCATTGATTCTCTGCAGTTTCTTTAAAGGTGAGCATCTAGTGACTTTGGGCAAATTATCAACATGCAGTTATAAAACTTGGTGCAATCGATTATTTGTGTGATATTTCTTAAAACTAAAACAAGCTGAATGTTATAGAAGGGAGGGGTGGGAAGATGAGGTAACTGAGTGATGGGTATTAAGGAGGGATGTGTTATGATGAGCACTGGATGTTAACACTAATCACGGAACACTAAAGAGAGAGAAAGAGAGAGAGAAAAGAAATGACAACCTAAATGCAGTAAAATTCCAGACTGAGATTATGCTGAGAAGTCTCTAGTTAGTACATACAGATCAAGAACTTACCCAATTCTGTTTACCCAGAACTTGACAGGGTTACCTTGTTAGTGATGAATATCTAGGATGTGACGAACTGCTAAAGAACCCTTCACTGTAGCAGTGGAGACCGACTTTCGTAGCCCTGTGCTGATCCCACTAGATATCCAGTATGGGTGGATTTTGGAGAAAAGGTGTAGTAAGGTGACCAAGGGCTTGGGTACTGAAACAAGACTGCCTGGATATGAATAGGGGGTCACTGCGTATTAGATATATGACCTTAGACAAGATGGTTATGCCTCAAATTTCTCGCCCATTCTCTATAAAATAAGAAAAATAATGTTACCAACCTCACAGGATGCTGAAATAACCAAATGTACTAATACATGTAAAGCACTAGAATAATTCATAGTAAGTGTTCAAAATGTTAATACTAATGATAATTAGATCAAACTGTCAATCGAATAGCAATGTTAAGGAGGAAGCAAACCATGAACATTCATTAATATCTTGACCTTCATGAAAACTGCTCCACAAGTACTGTGGAAACATTGATTTAGATATTATTTCCAGCTGTGCTATCTTGGGCTCATTAACTTACCTTCCCTGAGATCCAGGTTTCTTATCTATAAAATGGAGTACTAATATCTACCTCATAAGGTTGTTTTGAGACTAAATAATATCATGTAGAGGAAACACTGTACCTGATACAGAAAAATGGTTAATCCCTGTCACTTCCTTTCCCTTCTAACCACCAGTACCACTACCAATCCCCTATAGCCAAATTGAGTCAACTGGGAAAAAATGCGGTTTTTGCATTAGAGTTTTCAAAATGAGAAGGAAAATTCATTAAATTATTAATCCAATGAATGTTTATTGAGAACTTACCATGTTTCAGGCCCTGTGCTGGGCACTTGAGATAGAATGGACAATGGGCCCAACTTTCATGGAGTTTGCATTTACTGGAAATGGCCAGGCTTAGTGGGTGAAAGATCCTCATTTTAATATTTAAGGTACAGAAGAAATCATTGTTGATTATTATTTCTCATAAAATATTCAAGGAAGTTTTTGTTTGAAGAGAAGCTCATCTTTGGATTCTTCTCTTTTTTTGAATTGGACTGCCACACTCTATCACACCACAGCCCCTGAGCTGGTGCTTCACTCTCCTTGGAGAAAATAGAAGTCGAAGGGAACTGCATGTCATTGATTAGGCTAACTTCAGTGTCCCATCTGTCCTCATGGCTCAAGATCTTCAGTTGCAGTTCCAAAACCCTTAACAATTCAAGACCAAATATTGGTTCTCACTAAGAGCTTACTGGCTGATGTAGCAGAATTTTGAAAAGGTGGCTGCACGCCATAGTGCTTTGTGGAGCTCAGAATCACGAAGTTCTTCCCCTGGGAACTTAAAGTTTAACTTTGTCAAAACCATCTCAAACCAAATGAGGAATTTACGGGAAGAAAAACTGATCTATGGGAGGTAGTAGTGTGGTAATATGAAAGAAGTATAACCTTGGAATTGGATGAACCTGGAATCAGGAGAGTTATAGGCTATGGGGCTGGAAATATCTTGGTTGCATTATTTTACTTGCTATGTGACTTTGAGGATGTTACTGAACCATTCCATGCCTCGGTTTCTTGGTCTATAGCATGAGAATAATAACACTAACAACTTCATTAAGTGACTGGAAAGACGTAGTGAGTCTAATGAAGATCTTATTGAAAATGTTTAAGGGAAGAGGAGGAAGGTACTCTTCTAGGATTGTGCTGGGCAATACAAGTGGGGAAGGTGCTGCAGGCAGGGGAAGCCGTGTGTTTATTGAGTATCTTGTATGTGTTATGTTCTTTGCTATGTGCTGGGTCATTAAGAATATCTTCGAATCCAATAGTCTCATCATTACCCCTCAAAATATCCAGTGAAAGGTTTGAGCTTAGAAGAAATGGAAGACGCTGAACCTGCTGCACTGCCTTGAATTCCATTTGTAATTTTTGAGCAAACAGACCCTGGATGTTTCTATGTGCTGGGAAAATAGGAGATACAGAGTAAAAATAAAACATGAACTAATGATCTGGGTACCAGATAGCCTGCCACACATTTAATTAAATCCTCATGACATCCTTAATATATGGTAACTTACATGACCTATAGTTTGCAGATGAGGAAACGTATTCCAAAAGTCTATACAGCCAATAAATGATAGAACTAATACTCAAATGCTAGGTGAACTTATTCCCAAAATCTATACTCTACCCACTCTTCTGAAGATGAACAAGACCATATCTTTTTTCCAATGTGCTCATTGTCTAATATGTTTTTAAAAAACACTGTGATATATATAGATGGCATGGATTTCATAATTACAGACTCTAGTGTAAAAATGAAATTTTATTTTCTTCTATCTAAGTTTACCTTAAGTCTTAGATCTGAAATTTCATCAATGGGAGGAATTTTAATCTTATCTGTTTAAGGTAAACAAAATCTCTTGTACCATTTTCCTTCTCAGGCTTTTTTTTTTTTTTTTGGATAAATATTCAGTCAATTTAGGACTTTTTTTCTTCTTTCCCTTAACCTAAAGGTAGCCTAAATTCCAAGCAGTCAAATAATGTTCTGGTGTTTTGTCTGTAGCCATTCTATGACATTGCTCACCTTTGCTGAAGAGAAGTTCATCTACCTCTGTAACCGTTGCCCCTCTCCTGATGCCCACAACCCATCATGGTCTAAGCCCCATCCTGCCATCTTGACAACCAAGATATCTCCCTCTTCACATTCACATGCAAGCCCTTTTCTCATTTGACTTTAAACACATTGCAGCTCCTCAGGAAAATACGGGTTTCTTCAAGTAAGATAGTTGATGATTGGGTGTATAAACTATCAGCCTGTAAGTTATAACTTTGGGTTTCCCTTGAAAAACTGAGAACTCTCCATATGTTTATGGCAAATAGTTATTTTACTGTCTTATCACACTTAATGAATAGCATGAAATTTTTAAAATTAACATATAATGTATTATTTGTTTAGGGATACACTTCTGTGATTCATCAGTCTTACACAATTCATAGCACTCGCCATAGTACATATCCTCCCCAATTCTGTCACCCAGCTACCCCATCCTTCTCACCCCTCTCCCCTCCAGCAACCCTCAATTTGTTTCCTGAGATTAAGGGTCACTTATGGTTTGTCTCCCTCTCTCATTTCATCTTGTTTCATTTTTCCCTCCCTCCCCCTATGATCCTCTCTCTTGTTTCTCAAATTCCTCTTATCAGTGAGATCATTTGATAATTGTCTTTCTCTGATTGATTTATTTCACTTAGCATAATAGCCTCTAGTTCCATTCATGTCATTGCAGATGGCAAGATTTGGGGGTTTTTTGATGCCTCTGTAACATTCTGTTGTATATATGTACCACATCTTCTTTATCCACTCATCTGTTGATGGACATCTAGGCTCTTTCCACAGTTTGTCTATTGTGGACATTGCTCCTTGAATAGCATGAAATTTATCTTACATCTTGGTCTCCCCTACAAAAAGTCTTCAAGTCCAGAATTTTGAGAATCTGGCACAGAGTTCAAGGTGCAGTACCCGAGGAGAATTCAGTAAATGCTATTTTAAAACAATGAATGAACTCATGAATACTGAAAAAATACCTAAAATTATAGATAGGTCTTTCTGGACAGATGTTAGTGACATCCAAGAGAACTTTTGATGATGTTATTTTTATGTTGCTCACTCCCAAAAAGAGAACACAAGGGCTAAGTTAAGGAAGAAAGATAGAAGATAATAATTGGGGAGATTAATTGGGTAAAGAAACAAGGAGACCAATATTGAACACTAGTTAAATGTGAGACCCAGTGTTAATGCATCTGCATTAACTCTGCAAAGAAGGCTTTGCCTGTGCTGATCAAGTTTTTTAAAAAAAAATAGCTGAAATTGTTTTTTTCTTAGTTCAGACAAAATTATTTTGGACTTTTAAAAAAATTCCTTTAACTAAAACTCAAGGGAAAACTTCATGACAAATAGTCTCACGTGAGTAAGGATACAAAATTTTCCAGAATGTGAATGTTAAATCCAAATCTAGCTACAAAGTAGCTTTGATGTGAATATTTCCAAGCTACCAAACTTTTAATCAAACTCACTAAATCCTGAAGCCTGAAGAATTAATTCTGGCTGATCTTTCCCTGGTGAATTGTGGCTCTGGTAGGAGATCATGTAAGAGATCTGGCTTGAACAGGCATGTCTGAACACTAAGTAAAGACAAGGTAGAATATCCAGGAAAAAGGAGAAAAGGACGATGTGTATCTGGTTTATTAAGACCTGGGCATCTTTTATTATTATTATTATTAATTTATTTATTTTCAGTGTTCCAAGATTCATTGTTTATGGCCCACACCCAGTGCTCCATGCAATATGTACCCTCAGTACCCACCACCAGGCTCATCCATCCCCCAACCCCCTTCCCTCCAAGACCCTCAGTTTCTGTGTCCAAAGTCTCTTATGTTTCATTTCCCTCCCCAATTTACCCATTTCCTTCCTTTCTCCTGCTGTCCTCTATATTACTCCTTATGCACCACAAGTAAGTGAAACCATGTGGTACTTGACCTTCTCTATTTGGCTTATTTCACTCAGCATAATCTCCTCCAGTCTGGTCCATGTTGCTACAAAAGAGTATTTATCCTTTCTGATGGAGGCATAATATTCCATTGTATATATGGACCATATCTTCTTTATCCATTCATCTGTTGAAGGGCACCTTGGCTCTTTCCATAGTTTGGCCATTGTGGCCATTGCTGCAATGAACATTGGAGTACATATGTCCCTTCTTTTCACTACATCTGTGTCTTTGGGGTAAATACCCAGTAGTGCAATTGCAGGGTCATAGGGTAGTTCTATTTTTAATTTTTTAAGGAATCTCCACACTGTTTTCCAAAGTGGCTGCACAAACTTGTATTCCCACCAACAGTGTCAGAGGGTTCCCCTTTCTCCGCAGCCTCTCCAACAATTGTTTCCTGTCTTGTTAATTTTGGCCATTCTGACTGGTGTAAGGTGGTATCTCAGTGTGGTTTTGATTTGAATTTCCCTGATAGCTAGTGACAATGAACATTTTTTCATGTGTCTGTTAGCTATTTGTATGTCTTCTATGGAGAAGTGCCTCTTCATGTCTCCTGCCCATTTTTTTGATGTGTTCATCTTCTTTTTGGGTGTTGAGTTTGAGTAGTTCTTTATAGATCTTGGATATCAGCTCTTTGTCTGTAGTGTCATTTGCAAATATGCTCTCCCATTCCGTGGGTTGCCTTTTTGTTTTGTTGATTATTTCCTTTGTTGTGTAGAAGCTTTTTATTTTGATGAAGTCCCAGAAGTTCATTTTCGCTTTTGTCTCCTTTGCCTTTGGAGACATATCTTGAAAGAAGTTGCTGTGGCCGATGTCAAAGAGGTTACGGCCTATGTTCTCTTCCAGGATTTTGATGGATTCCTGCCTCACGTTGAGGTCTTTCATCCATTTTGAGTTTATCTTTGTGTGTGGTGTAAGATAATGGTCTAGTTTCATTCTTCTATATGTGGCTGTCCAATTTTCCCAGCACCATTTATTGAAGAGACTGTCTTTTTTCCACTGGATATTTTTTCCTGTTTGTTGAAGATGATTTGACCATAGATTTGTGGGTCCATATCTGGACTCTCTACTCTTTTCCATTGGTCTATTTTTCTGTTTTTGTGCCAGTACCATGCTGTCTTGGTGATCACAGCTTTGTAATAAAGCCTGAAATCAGGCAACGTGATGCCCCAGCTTTGTTTTTCTTCTTCAGCAATTCCTTAGCGATTCGGGGTCTTTTTTGGTTCCATATAAATTTTAGGATTGTTTGTTCCAATGCTTTGAAAAATGTTGGTGGAATTTTGATTGGAATGGCATTGAAAGTATGGATTGCTCTGGGTGGTATAGACATTTTAACAATGTTTATTCTTCCGATCCATGAACATGGATGCTCTTCCATCTTTTTGTGTCTTCTTCAATTTCTTTCATGAGTGTTCTATAGTTCCTCGAGTACAGGTCCTTAACTTCATTGGTTAAGTTTATTTCTAGGTATCTTATGGTTTTTGGTGCTATAGTAAATGGAATTGGTTCTCTGATTTCCCTTTTTATATTTTCATTGTTAGTGTATAAGAACACAACTGACTTTTGTGCATTGATTTTGTATCTGCCACATTACTGAATTGTTGTATGAGTTCTAGTAGTTTGGAGATAGAGTCTTTTGGGTTTTCAACATAGAGTATCATGTCATCTGCAAAGAGAGAGAGTTTGACTTCTCTCCAAGCTGAATACCTTTTATTTCTTTCTGTTGTCTGATTGCTGTTTCTAGGACTTCTAACACTCTGTTGAAGAATAGTGATAAGAGTGGCCATCCTTGTCTTGTTCCTGATCTCAGAGGAAAGGCTGTCACTTTTTCCCTGTTGGGAGTGATATTCACTCTGGGTTTGTCATAGATAGATTTTATAAGGGTGAGAAATGTTTCCTCTATCCCTATACTTTGAAGAGTTTTAATTAAGAACGGATGTTGTATTTTGTCAAATGCTTTTTCTGCATCAATTGAAAGTACCATGTGGTTCTTCTCTCTTCTCTTATTGATTTGTTATCACGTTGATTGATTTGCGAGTGTTGAACCACCCTTGCATCCCTGGGATAAATCACACCTGTTTGTGGTGGATAATCTTTTCAATGTATTGTTGGATCCTATTAGCAAGGATCTTGTTAAGAATCTTGACATCAAAAAAAAAAAAAAAAAGAATCTTGGCATCCATATTCATCAGAGAGGTCTGAAGTTCTCCTTTTTGATGGGGTCTTTATCTGGTTTGGGGATTAGAGTAATGCTGGCTTCAGAGAAAGAGTCTGGAAGTCTTCCTTCTGTTTCTGTTTTCTGAAACAGCTTTAGGAGAATAGGTATTATTTCTTCTTTGAATGTTTGGTAGAATTCCCCAGGGAATCTGTCAGGTCCTGGGCTCTTGTTTTTGGGAGGTTTTTGATCACTGCTTCAATCTTGTTACTAGATATTGGTTTATTCAGATTGTCAATTTCTTCCTGTTTCAGTCTTGGAAGTTTATAGGTTTCTAGGAGTGCATCCATATCTTCTAGGTTGTTAAACTTATTGGCATATAATTGTTGATAGTAATTTCTGATGATTGTTTCTATTTCCTTGGTGTTAGTCATGATCTCTCCCCTTTCATTCATAATTTTATTAATTTGGGTCTTCTCCTGTTTTTTTTGGATTAGTTTGACAAATGGTGTATCAATCTTATTAATTCTTTCAAAGAACCATCTTCTAGTTTCGTTGATGCGTTCTACTGTATCTCTAGCTTCTGATTCATTGATCTCTGCTCTAATCTTAATTATTTCCTGTCTTGTGTGTGGGGTTGGTTTAATTTGTTGTTGATTTTCCAGTTCTTTAAGGTGTAATGAGAGTTGGTATATTCGAGATTTTTCAGTTTTTTTGAGTGAGGCTTGGATGGCTATGTACTTCCCCCTTAGGACTGCCTTTGCTATATCCCATAGGTTTTGGATTGATGTATCTTCATTCTGATTGGTTTCCATGAAGCGTTAAGTTCTTCATTGATTTCCTGGTTGATCCAGAGATTCTTGAGCAGGATAGTTTTTGGTTCCAAGTGTTTGATTTTCTTCTGAACTTTTTGCTGTGGTTGAGTTCGAGTTTCACAGCATAGTGGTCAGAGAATTTGCAGGGAATAATCTCAATCTTCTGGTATCAGTTGATCCCTGATTTGTGGCCTAGTATGTGGTCTATTCTGGAGAAAGTTCCATGTGCACTCGAGAAGAATGAGTATTCTGCTGTTTTAGGGTGGAATGTTCTCAATATATCTGTGAGGTCCATCAGGTCCAATTTGTCATTCAAGGAACTTGTTTCTTTGTTGGTTTTCTGTTTAAATGATCTGTCCATTGCTGAGAGTGGTGTGTTAAGATCTCCTACAATTAATGTATTCGTATCAATATGACTCTTCATTTTGCTTAACAGTTGGCTTATGTAGTTGACTGCTCCCATGTTGGGGGCATAAATATTTACAATTGTTAGATCTTCTCAGTGTATAGACCCTTTGAGAATGATGTAGTGTCCTTCTGTATCTCTGACTACAGTCTTTAGATTAAAATCTAATTTGTCTGATATGAGAATCACTACCTGGCTTTTTTTGGGGTCCATTGGCATGAAAGATTTTCTTCCATCCCCTCACTTTCAATCTGGAAGTGTCTTTAGATTCACAATGTGTCTCTTGTAAACAGCATATGGAAGGGTCTTGTTGTTTTATCCAGTCTGCAACCCTGTGCCTTTTTATTGGAGCATTTAAGGACCTAGGCATCTTAAATCATTTGTTCTTACAACAACTTTGTAAAATGGATATTATTATACCCATTTTACAAATGAGGAAAATAAGGTTTGAAGAGTTTAGAAAACTTTCTAATTTGTAAGTAGCAAAACCAAGTTTTGTACCTTTGGTTGTGGGTCAGGGTTAGGACATGGTGGGGGGCATTGCAAAAGCTGAGTTGGAAGGGCAATTTTGATATTCAGAAGACCCAATTGGACAGAAAGCATAGGCAGAATCATGACCAATGAAGACCTTAATATCCAGAATCAGAATGTGTGTACAGATGAAACCTGATAAAGGCTTCAGGCTAAGGACAAGGTAAAAGGCAGCATTCAGGTTATACCAGCTTGGAATAGAGGGCTTCAGGGCTTAGAACACTCCATAGCAATATCTATTACACTGAGTATTGATCGTGGGGCATGGTCTATATCCCTTGTTTCTGGGTTTTATTTTAATTTTTTTTAAAGATTTTGTTTATTTGACAGAGAGAAACACAGCCAGAGAGGGAACACAAGCAGGGGGAGTGAGAGAGGGAGAAGCAGGCTTCCCGCCGAGCAGAGAGCTCGATGTGGGACTGGATCCCAGGTCTCTGGGATCATGACCTGAGCTGAAGGCAGTCGCTTAACCAACTGAGGCACCCAGGTGCCCCATTATTTCTGGGTTTTAAAGGTGCTTTCTTGGCATGAACAAATAAGGCAAGTTAGGGGGATAAGGCATGGGTCTACAGATGACCCTCCTCCAAAGAGACCTTAGACTTTCTTGAGAAACATGAGTTTGATGTGTAGTAGCTTTAGCATTAGAGACAGTAATTTGAGTAAAAGTTTGTCTCCAAGATAGGAAACAAATATGGAGGTGAGGAACAGGGCTGGGCCCATGAATCTGCCTAACAATGTAATGAGAAAGAGTTAGGTCAGTGATAGAACTCTTGACCTGAACTTGGAATTTTCAGAGAAATTCAGTGAGGGTGGATGGAGTATGGGATCTAATACACCTGTCAGGTAACTGATGAAAGAGGATGTTTATGTCCTAGATTTTGAAGGTATTCTTTATAGCACCTATAAAAGCCAATACGTTTCTTAAGTTTTGGTGGCTTAAAAAAAGGAGCTATGAGCTTTAGTTGTGAACTAGTTATAATTTGGTGGAGAGTGTTATGATGTGGGTCATTCACCATAGAGATGGCGTATGGAAAAGACTAGGTTGTGGGTCCAAATGCAGACAGGAATTTTCTCTTCACTCTTTGTTTATGACATTGGGAAGCCTTTAATTTGAGAATGACCTGGATTTCATAAAAGTCAAAATTCCTGCAACTTTGCCTGGGGCAGCTCCTAAGGTTTCTCTTATGAGAAATGAGATGATGCTACCTTTTCCAATATCCATCAAACAGGTAAAATGCAAGAAGCCCATCCACTAGATCATTTATTAAAGCCACAACACATCAGCCCACACAGGCTTGCCTGTTCCCTCCTACACGTGGCAATGTTAGCATGAGTCTTTGTTAATGGCAGCAAAGCCATCATCTGAAGAACATACCTTGGCCTGGGGTTGGGATTTTCGGTTTTCTGTGGAATACCCAACTATAATCCACTTTCTTCCCTTCTTTTTGGGCTGTTGATATTGGTTTAACTAGATGGTGGCATACTCCTCCGGTGCTGTTTGGAGCCATTTTACTGCCTTATTGAATGCCAGACAGAGCTGCAAGTCCCCGCTCTAATTTTTTTTTTTTTTTTTTTACACATCTCCCACCAACATCAGGTTTTATTAACAGGGGAGACAGCTTCCTAATGAAATATAGCCCTTAACTTCCTTTTATATTTGGTAATATCCTGAACTCTTTATCCAAATGAAGCATAAAGCACTTACAACTGTGTTTTGCCATTGCACTGACCGAGGAATATATTCATTTGCAGTAACATGGGATTCAATGGAGTGGAAAATAAGCTCTGAAAATTGCTCTTGCCACGAAATTGTATCAATAAATAGGAAAAGCCCATTTAGATTTCACTGACCAATCTCCCCCCGTGACAAAAATTAATATGGCCAAGTGGTGTGGATAGAAGGTAAGAAGCAGTAGGCACCGGAGGCGGAGCAAGCTGTGTGTTAAGGTCTGCCCCGTATGCTAACCTGTTTTACTGTTCACAGAGCCCACTGAGGGTGCCTTTGTAGATGTTGGGGGGAGCAATGAGTGGGAGGTAGGTATAAACCTCTGGGGGATGAAGCAGGAAAAAAGATGCTGGAAACAACCACCTGTAGGTCATTGACCACACTCTTACTATTGTTTTTCTGAGTGCACATAAACTGAAACCTTTCCCGGAAGGCACCTAGCCCAAGTTAAGAAAATGCAAATGCATATTGTACTTCTTTGAGTCAGTGTGGCTTCTGGCTGTTAATTTCAATACACCATATTCTCATAATAAAATTCTAGCAGACACATCCGAAAATAAACACATGCTTGATCTGTGGTTTATCCATGTGGAGATGAATAAAACATCAAGTTCAGGTGTAAAGTAGTCAATTATGATGTTAAAATTTTGTGGAAAAAATAAAGACTTGTGATTGATGATATGGAAGTAAAGTTAAACTAAGAATCAGAACTGACAGTTACTGTATGATCTGGGGCAAACCAAATAATCTCCTGAACTCAGTTGCCATATTTGTAAAATGGATCTCATAATGGCTCTGCTGCTTGCTTTCAAAGTTACAATCGAATGAGATTGTGTGTGAGCATCTGTAAACATTTAAGGTACCCTTATTACTCTCTACCATCAACCCTAATGTGGAAGAACACTAATCACGAAGGTGAACCATACCCTTCAGAATTACTCCTTTGTGCTACAAGGAGCAAAATTCTGTGGTGAAAGATGATGGACTTAGGAAGCTGAGGAGCTAGGTTGGAGTACTACGTCTCCTGCTATAACACAGTAAGCTCTGAGGCAGCACCTTAACATCTTGCATTTTCCTGTCAGAAAATGAGATAGCCATACTGGATTATCTCTGAAATTCCTTCCCAACAATAAATTTTGTATGTTCTTAGTCAAAGAAGTAGCATATTGGAAAGCCAGATCATGATCTAAGAATGAAAGAAAATCTCTTGGAATTTCTAAAACAAAAAGATCACAGTTCACTTGCAATTTGATGTTAAAGGACAAGGTCATGGAGGAAATTTTGGACAGATTTTAGAGAGCTGTACTCTCTAGAGTGAACTTGTCTTGAACCAAAATCACATTACCTGCACTGTTATCAGATTTCTCTTTATAACTCCCCTTTTGAATCATCTATCCAATGTCAGTGAAGCTTGCTAGGGGTGATAGACTCCTCTCCTTTCCAGATAACATTGAGATTCTTAAGTCTTGGCAGAGATGTAAAAAGTATGCTTTCATAGGCCCATTGCCATGCTGGTAGAAGCTGACTTATTGCTTCCTCATCTTGCCAGTAGAGGTTCTCTGGGGAGCTTCTCTTATTCTGGATTTGCAGAGTAACATGTAGAAAAGTATCCCTCTTCTTCCTGCTTCTCCCTCTCTCACTCCCCTGGCTTGTGTTCCCTCTCTGGCTGTGTTTCTCACTGTCAAATAAATAAAATCTTGAAAAAAGAAAAAAAGAAAGAAAAGGATCTCTCTTGCATGTTGACTAAGCCCCTCTAAATGCTTGTCAGGAAGTCCTGACAAGGGATAACTCCATGTGGCACTCAGCATGGTAGAACAAGGCTCTTTTCTTCCTGTAAATGCTCTTGCCAGACTGCCCCTTCCACCCTGCAGGGCTTCTGCTGCTCTCATTAAAGTCTAGCAGATGATCACACAGACTTGTAGCAGGTGGAACAGGGAGGGGAACAATGACTTGTAGTCTGTGTCCCATTAGTGGCAACGTGGGTGAAACGTCTGTGCTCTGTTTTATGGCTCCACTTGCCAGTTATTCTCTTGAAGAGAGTGCAGACTCCTTAATCAAACTTTGAGAGGCCTTATCAGTATAGATTCATTGATCCTCAGCTCAATATGGTGGTCAGGATTGAGATTCTGACTTTGGTTGCCTTGGTTAGACAATCCATGGGATATCTATAATCAGTCAATATTCTTTTGACTTAAAGATTGAAATATATGAGAACATTCTCCCTACAAAAACCCAAATAACATAAACTAAAGCCCATTTACCATTGCCCATTATCCTATGTCTGTACCCAGAGGAGAACACTGTCAAGCTATCAGTTTTTATGCAATATGGCTGTATATAACAGGATAATGAATGGGAGTGCAGCTGAGGAGTGTCTGAGAACCTCCCTGCAGGATTCTCTAAGAAGCTGTAGAACTGACTCTGCTACCATCATCCTATAGGTTACTCCACAAAATGTATAAAAAGGAAGTGAAGATGTGATTTGTTGGTTTACAGAAGGAGTACTGTGGGTCTTCCCTTTCATCTCTATGGAGTATCAGAAGAATTGCTTTAGCCTAACCCTCAAGCCAAAGAGGTTCTCCAGGAGAATCCCGCTTTTATATTTGAAGAATGTCAGCAAGAAGAACCTGGCCTCTAATGCCCTAGTTAGACATCTGCTTAAGGAGTGAACTTGCTGGTCTTCACTCAACACCTGGTTGAACAGGGCGAAAAGAGAGTTAGGTAAAGGAGAGAAAATGAAGCAGCTATATGTTCTTTGATTTGGCAAGGATAAATGAGTTTTCTGTGCCTCAAGTGGACATGGAAGAAGGTAGCTTCAACATTCTTGTTGTTACCCTGACTGCAATGGCTGACTTCCACAAGAGGAGACATTGTCAGCAAGGGAATGGGGTTTGAACCTCTTGGAAAATGGGCCAAGGGAGGTCAAATCAGAGCTTTTCATCTGTTTCAGCACTCATGGTCCTCAAAAAAGATGCCTGCCAGCTCAATGTCATCAAACATTGACAGTGTCAACCAAGAGAGGACCTCAAAGGCACAAAGACTCCAGTTACACCTCTCTGCTCTCAGTCACTGCAGGGGAGAGAGAGACCTAGAAGAGGGAGGAGGAAGACAAGCAGCAAAAGAAGAGGCATCCTCCCCACTATAGGTCCCTCCAGCTATGGTCAGGCTGAGCTAGGTGGTTGGAGGAGTATGAGATTGTTTAAGCCAGCATAAATGGAGAAAATTAACCTGGACTGTTTAATATGTGAAAATAATTGGAAAACTATGGGATCTGTCCTGCACATCATCAGGGGTTAGAAAGGGGAGATTCAGCACAGTTAAAGGTAGTGATTTAAAAAATAACAAAGCAATCCATATCAGTATTGCAATAAATCGGATTTTTCAATAAACCAGTTATATGCAAGATATAGTGTAATTTGTGCTTTTTTAACATGAATAATGTCATAATGTATATATCATTCTGGAACATGCTTTTTCTAATGCAGCAATGTGTCTCAAAGATCTTTATATGTCAATACACTTGGATTTTGTTGTTATCTATAACTGCTGCATAGACTTACACAGTAAAACATTCTTAGAGTTTATTTAAGCATTCTATGACTGTGGGTTCTTAGCTGCCACGGAACAGTGTGATGACTAGGCACAGACTGTAAGAGAGGCCAGGGTTTGGCATAGGTCTCCAAAGTAGGGTCATACTGAACTGATGGTATGGACTGTTTAAGAACTTGTCTAGAATTTCCAAATCTTTCAGGCGGGGTTCTAAGTCCTTGGAGATTGGGGAAAGTGGCAGAACAGGTTACCTGGAGATAGAAGGGTCTTCTCTTTACCCTCCCAGTTATTGTTCTTCTAAGCCCCCAGCTTAGTAAAGGAGAAGCAAAGCCAGTGACTTCAAGTCAATCCTCTGTTTCCTTACCTAAAAACTGAATTTGTTCTGTAGCCTTTCAAATTTTGGTTTTGTGACAATTAACTAATAATGTCAGAAAGGTACTTTGAAAATCCTGAAATGGAGATTCATTACAAACTCGGGGATTTATTAAAATAAATTCCCTTACCAGCTGGGTATAATTTTTCATATACATTTGTCAGATACATATATTTTAATCTCTAATTTATGTTTTTAAAGTAATACATGCTCATAACAGCAGAATATTTTTCCAGTGATACTTTGCCTCATTGCTAGTAATTACTGAACAGATGTAAGGGTATCTAAATAACTATATGCAATATTAAACATACAATGCTGAGGACAGAATATATTAATGATTTCATATTTTGTAGGACTCTAGTCATCATGGTTAAACATCCATAAATATGCCTTAAAATTTAGTGAGCTCCTCCTCCTACTGCTAAGGATTTTTTTTTTTTTTTTGGTCGTTCAGAGCCTCCCTCATGAAGCTTTAAAATCTGAGCATAGCATAATGTATAATCTTGTCAACTCATTATGTTGTACACCTGAAATAATGTAAAATGGTGTGCCAACTCTATTCGTTTAAAAATTTAAAAATAAAATAACAAAATAAATATGCCAGGCGAAATAAGTCAGAGAAAGACAAATTCCATATGATTTCACTCATCTGTGGAATTTAAGAAACAAAACATATGATTATAGGGGAAATAAAGGAAAGGAAAAATAAGATGAAAATAGTGAGGGGGGCAAACCATAAGAGACTCTTAACTATAGGAAGCAAACTGAGGATTGCTGGAAGGGAAGGGAGTGGGGGCACGGGGCAACTGGGGGATGGGCATTAAAGAGGGCACTTAAAGTAATGAGCACTTCGGTATTGTGTGCAATTGATGAGTCACTGAATTCTTCCCCTGAAACTAATAATGTACTATATGTTGCTTAAATTGATTTAAATAAAAACATATATGTATACATACATATATAAAATGAGAGCGTCACACTTCTACCCAATGAAACTCTTTTTCTAAAATATCTCTTCTTCTCTATTTTCTCCTAAGACTAGAAGAATCTGGCATTATCCTCCTCCCTCTAAGAGTTTGGGCAGTTTTGATTTTTCCCCATTGTCTTTTGTCTTTTGTTCTATCTACCTTACAAAATCTTAGTGTTAAATTTTAGCAACAAATACATTATTATTATGGTGTACCAACCCAGGTGGCCTGCTGGCGTGAGTGTGTTTCTAGTCAGTGTTAGGAGAAACAGCCACTGCAGCTATGTTCTTTAGACTTACAATTCTATTCTTGGCTCTCATTTGCAGGTGTCAATCAAGTCCACAGGACGGTCACTGGGCACTTATAAAGGTGAGGAGAAGGCTTCTTTCTCTTGAAAGCTTGGACCTTAGATGAAACACCTGCCAGTGATTTTAGCTTTTTTTTTTCTCCTTAGAGGAAAAATAATACAAATCATGCGGTATACCTGACAGCCTTCAATTAGAAGGATTTATAGAGTCATGCAGCCAGAAGGGAAACTGAGAGCCCATAGAGTTCATTGTCCTGTCTCAGACTGGTCAACAATTGGCATCCCAAGTAGGCTAGCTCTCCTTTTTTTTTTTTTTTTTTATTGTTACTAAAATTTTTTTCCAGTGTTGCAAGATTCATTCCCCATTCCCCACACCCAGTGCTCCATGCTTTAGGTGTCCCCAGTACCCACCACCAGGCTCTCCCATCCCTCCACCCCACTCCCTCCAAGTCCCTCAGTTTGTTTCTGTGTTCAAAGTCTCTGTTGTTTCGTTTCCCTCCCTAGATTACCCTAGTTCCCATCTGCTTTCCTTCTGCCACTGTCCTCCAGTTTGCCTCTCATGCACCGCAAGTAAGTGAGACCATGCGATACTTGACTTTCTCTTCTTGGCTTATTTTACTCAGCATAATCTCTTCCAGTTCAGTCCATGTTGCTACAAAAGTTGGGTATTCATCCTTTCTGATGGAGGCATAGTATTCCATTGTACCACATCTTCTTTATCCATTCATCTGTTGATGGGCACCTTGGCTCTTTCCACAGTTTGGCAATTGTGGCCATTGCTATGATGAACATTGGGGTGCATATGGCCCTTCTTTTCACTACATCCGTATCGTTGGGGTAAATGCCCAGTAGTGCAATTGCAGGGTCATAGGGTAGCTCTATCTTTAATTTTTTAAGGAATCTCCACACTGTTTTCCAAAGCGGCTGCACCAGTTTACATTCCCACCAACAGTGTAAGAGGGTTCCCCTTTCTCCGCAGCCT